>MKEJ01048746.1:0-10145 GCA_001753735.1 Embelia ribes | reverse complement strand
GAATCACCCCGAACCTACTTTTAAATATGATCTGCATGTCATAAAGATGAAGATAATCAACTTTAATTCCATGTACTAACTAGGTACATAAATCTAGGTATGATGAACAAGCAAGATAGAAGTCGTGACTTACCTCAAAATGATCTCTACGTCAAAAGGAGCTGAATATATCCTTGGATCGTAATTTGGGTCCCAGGAGCTAGGTCAAATATGCTCTTCTTCTCCAAAATAATTCGTAGTTCACTTCTCTCTCTCTCCTCTGTGTATGCTGAGTAAAAATAAGGGGTTCTCCATTGCCTAAAATTTGATCTTAAGCCTTCTATTTTGTTCCGACTATGCCGTTCAAACAGTATGATCTTACCGTTAGAACGGCTCTCCAGAACTGATAAAACCCAGTTCAAGACTTGGGGAAAATGCCCTAATCCTCTCTAAACTTCACCTTTCGATTTCAATTTTCATTATACTCATACTAATCACTTGAAATATGTATCCTAGAGTCAAAATAAAATACTTCTACATTCGTATTAATTCTCATAAACTCTAGGCACCTCGTTTTACTTCAATAACTGTACTAAACTTCAACTTCATATTACGTCCTAAATTAATGTAGTATTCCTATTACCTCAATACTTCTATTATAATATTATAACTCCATATTCTTCCTGCGGTAATACTTCTATACCTTGTATACACTTCATACTTCGTTCTTCAATAATGCAATAATAATATTATATGCTTCTATGATATTATTATAAATGCGAAAAATTATCGACAATTTCCGGGACGTTACGCTTATTTTCTTTATCTAGGAGTAGGGTAACTTAGCATAATTTAGGCGTAGGAGTAGCCATATATAACATAGGCGTAGGAGTAGATTGATGTACTCATCTTGTAACTCTTTGTTTCGAGCGTTCGAGTATGCTATCATTCATTACATTTGTTACTTCACTTTCCATCCGTATTTTGAGTGATTGAGTTTATCTTTATTCATTACACTTCTATCCATTGTAATCGATGTAACTTAGCCACAATTGTCCATTCCAAGTCAGTTTATAAAGACAGTCAATTAGACTGCAAATCAATCAATTTGTCACTTTTAAGTTCGAACTAATAAAATTCTTATTTATTTCACTTTTCTTTCCATACTTTACCCAAAAAAATTTTGAAATTAAGGTAGGGAGAATCGTCAATCCGCCTCTGTGAGTCAATGGACCCTGTTCGAAGTGATTTTGTACCCTTTGAATGGTTGGTATTGTGAAAAAGGGTTAACAAATTTTGGTGCTAGAAGAAGAGCCCAAATTATAAGACTAATTTGAAATTATGGTGAGTACGAGAAAGAAAAATTAATAAATTCAAGAAAAGCCCAACCCAGGGGGCAAAACAAATAATTAACTCCGAGATATATACAGAAGATTGGGTTTTCCCAATTATAAAAATTAAATATACACAAGAATAAACTAGAGCAAATAACAGAACACTAAAAAACTTGGTTCTATATTTGTATCTAGGACTGATTCTACCGTTTGCAAGCATATGGATTGAGCATACTTGTTGGCCTAGCTCCGAAATGCATAACATTTTTAGTGTAACTTACGAAGTACTGCCAAATAAGCGGAAAAAGGCCTATTAATCATAACATATTTTCTAAGCATAAACAAGCCACATTTTATTCTACGAGTTCAGTAGATATTATGACACACTATAGGTTCCAATAAACAGCATATCATCAAAACATAACGAGGAAAACTCATAAAAAGTCATTAATACTACAATTTTGAACATAGAAAAATTGAAACATTTACTAAGATAACTAAACAGTCGATGCCTATGATGGAGCAGATTGTCGATGTAAAAGATCAAAGTGCAAAATCTAAGAATGCATCAACAGAATCTATAACTATTTCGTTAAAGCTATCAATAAATATCAATAATACAAGCTGAATAAAAGCACCAAAATTAACAAGACATGACACTCGAATCCAAATATTGTAGTTTGAAGCTATACATTCATATTCATATTTACTTGAATACAAACAAAAAGAAATTAAACAAAAAGTATCAAAACCATTATTTTATATTTTACAATATAATTACAAGGTTATCGACTGAAATTGCTTATCATCAGCCCAATTCTTCTCAACTTCTTGGCAGACAAAGGATTGAATTACATATGGAATGTTAAAAATTAGATAGGGTGTACAGGGAATTGGTTACTTAGTTTAGGGGTATTTTTGGCATGGAAAAAGAAGAAAATTGTAGAGGCTATTTATACTTACATACATAGTAGAGTTATATAGGTTGTTAATTTTTAATTTTTATTTTCTTATTGAATTTTCAATAGTAATAACAATTTTGATTCTATTCTATGTAACAATTTTTATTCGGTTCAAATAAATAAATAATTGGTAAATTACAAATTGTCTCCATGAGGTTTCTGACTATTACAATTAACCCCCTAAGGTTTATAAAACTACACTTTGTCCCCAAGTCAACAATTAAATTTGACTAATGTCCGAAAAGATTAACCTACCCTCCATATTTTTTCATACTCTTATTAGTGCTTATTTTTCTTTTCCATGTAAGAGCTTGCAAATTATATATATATATATATATATACAATATATATAACCATCGCCGTCACAAGATCCCCAATTTCTCGTCCCTTCCACTTCCTCCCTCTACAAAAACTAAAGCATAAGCACAACACCAACATTTCACCAATACACGCAAAGTAGAGGCTACCATCTCTCTCTCTCTCTCTCTCTCTCTCTCTCTCTCTCAATTTTAGAAAATATTAGGATTATTTAGTTATAGATCTGTTATTGTGCGGGCCGATTCTCTCACTATGGTCGAACTCTCCCGTCAATGATTGTGAACCCTAATTGGCTCCTGAATTATTCAATTCAACCCTTAGATTGATTCAGTCGAGTTTCGATTGCCCTTCAATGGCGTCTAACGATCATGAATTACTCTCTCTCTCTCTCTCTCTCTTTCACACACACACATACATTGATCCCGTCAATGCATGTGAACCCATTCGACCCTCAGATTGATTTAGTTGAGCTTCGATTGCCCATCAATGGCGCCCAACAAAGATATTCGATCGCCCAACCAAATTGGTGGGCCCCATCAGTGTCCTCTTTTTTCAATTTGTTATTTGATCGATCGACCAAATTGGTGGGCTGGTGAATTATTCAATTCGACCCTTCGATTGATGGATGGCCCAACTACGATATTTGATCATCGTAAGCACCCTGTCCTCTTTTCAATTTATTTGATTCAATTGGATTGTGCTACAAAATCATTCCTGGTAATATTGTGTTAATTTCTAAGCACAACAACTTGTTATTGAATTGGATGAATTAGGCACGTATCCAATATCATATTAGGCGGCTGCTGAAGCGGTTCGAAGTCTGGGATTTCGTACCCAGCCTCACCTCCTGCTTCGGTATGCCTACCGCCTTGTTTGTGTGTGTGTGTGTATGTATGTATGGGCAATTAAGCTCCTAATTGGATGGATGTTCAATTGGTTACTGATAAGGGTTTCCTTAATTTACTAGGTATTTGATGGATTTGATAGAAAAATACTGCCTTTGCTGGATTATCATTGTGGCAACTTTGCTTTTATATATATGTATATATATTTTCGGTGAAGTAGACTCTTTTCTTAGTTCCTAATTGCAAAGCTCGTATATATGTATGTATATGTTGTCTCTTTTGCATTTAAGTTCCTAATTGCATGTTCAATTGGTGATTTGATAAGGTTGATGAATTTGATCCGTAAAGATTGCCCCTTTTAGCGTTATTGTCGTAGATTTTGCTTGAAGTGTATCCTTTTGTTAGTTCCTAGTTGCATGTTCTGTTGATGCCTGATATGGGTTTTCTTTGTTTTGTAGTATTTAGCAGATTCGAGAGAAAAAGACTGCTTTTTTTTTTCCTGCAGCACGGCTATTGCCTCGCATATATGCGTGCTTGTGTATGTTTTCTCTTTTGGGTTTTTGTTCCTACTTGCATGCTCTGTGGATGCCTTTCAAGGGTTTTCTTTGTTTAGTAGTTATGTGTGATGGTTTGATAGGAAAAAAACCGGCCTTTGGTTGGATATATTCTATCGATGCCTGATAAGATTTCCTTTAGTTGGTGGTAGTGTAGTAAAGTCACTAGGAAGAGATGGCCTCACATATTTGTGTGTTTCTATTTGTTGCTCTTAGGATCCTAGTTCCTAATTGCACTTTTGATGATGCCTGATGAAGATTTCTAGTATTTAGTACTTACCTGAGGGATTTGATAGAAAACGATTGGCCTCTTTTGGGTTATTGTGCAATTCTTTGCTTCTATTAAACTGACTATTTCATTATCAGCTCTTAATTGCATATTCTGTTGACTACTGAGTGTATATGGGCTGTTTCTTTTGCAATTAGGTTCCTAATTGCATGTTCTAGGATGGCTGATATGGGTTTCTCTTATTTAGTAGTTATTTCATGGATCCGAGACTGTCCTTTGCTGGGTAATTATTGCAGTTTCTGGTTCTTATATCTTGGAACTGATCCATTTGTTAGTTACTAAATGCATGTTCTGTGCATGCCTTGTAAGGTTTTTCTTTATTTAGTAGTATATTTTGGTAGATTTGGCAGGAAAAGACTACCTTTTGCGGTTATTGTGGTTGTTTTTTGCTTCTATGGCTTGATTAGGACTCTTTTCTTTAGTTTGTAATTGCATGTTTCTTTTGATGCCTGATGATGATTCCCTTTCTATTGCTGTTGATTCATGAATTTGATGTAAGAACACTAGCCTTTTCAGGTTATTATGGCTGTTTTACACCTCTATATATTAAAATGGATTGATTTGGCTAATTCCTAATTGTATGTGTTTTATGAGGGTTTCCTTTAGTTAGATATAGTTTGATGGATTCGCTTTTTTTTTTTTTAACCAAAGAGAGGCAGAACTCTCAGAATTTTTATAATATGGGAACAAATATTATATGAATTACACTGCTATACATCAACCTCAACACTATATCAACAAACCTATACAACTTCAACATTTTACAACAAATCGAAAGAATGAATTATCTAGGGTGTCTCCGGGAAGGCAATCCGAGAACATCAGTAATCCAGCATTTTCGAACTCCGACTGGGAGAGTTAAGTAGTTGAAATATTTTTCTGTGACCCCTTTAGCTTCTTGCTTGGTTAAGTAGTCTGCAACTGCATTTCTTCTCTAAAAATATGCTTAATAGTTACATCTATCACTTTCATCAGACCCACAATCTTCTTCCACAGGCTTAAAAGAGTCCAAGGGGAAGAGCAATGACCAAAGAACCAGGAAGTAAGAAGCATAGAATTAGTTTCCACCAATATTTTTTCAATACCTAATTGATAACAAATCAAAAGCCCTGCACAAAGAGCACTCAATTCTGCATAGTTGTTTGAACCTTGGTTCAAATATTCTGAAAAAGCTACAATTGCTTTGCACTTATCATCACGAAGTATACTACCATAGCCAGAAGCTCCAGGAGTAAGAGTTGAGGCTCCATCTATATTCAATTTAATTTCATCTTCTTTTGGAGGAAGCCAAGATACTAAGAAGGGCTTTTTAACTTGCACTTTAAGAGTTGATAGCTTCAAAATCTGCAAAGTTATATGTCCAGAAAAAGAAACGGGAGATTTTGGCTTAATTTATGTCCATAAACCAGTACAACAGTTTGTGACTTACGGTTTCAGCTTGCCTCTTCGATTCTTGATATTTTCTTTCATTTCTAAGCAGCCACAATTCACATGTCAATAAAGGAGGAAAGCTGAGGCAATTGGTGAACTTGACTGGTCCCTCTTGAATCAATCCACCATTTGCTACATTTCAACCTCAAACTCATATCCCTAGCAATTATGATGCCAAACAATTTTGCAAACTTAGACCATATCAACCATGCTATATCTCCCTTACCAAACATATGTTCTATGGTTTCACAATTTGCCATTTCACAAAAATGAGATTTAGAAACCATTGGAATACCACGCTTCATAACATTTTCATCACTTTCCTAAAGAACACAAGCTTTTAAAGGTATATATGATTTCCAGAGGTGAGAGGCAATAGACCAAAAAGAGGCTTTATTCCTTAAAGCTCTCCAAGCAAATTTAGTAGTAAACAAACCTGAAGTGTTTGGCTTCCATATGAAACTTGAATCTTGCTGCATAGTATTATCAATAACCAAATTTCAATTCAAAAAAAATAACTTTCCAGGGAGGAGATGCATTGTTAGATCCCAAAAGAAGTGAGAAAAAGTTCTCTCCGGTTGATTGATCACTTGTTTGGTTGGTTTTATAACAGATAAAATATGTAGAAGTAGAGAGGATAGGACTGTTTGAAGCAAAGTTAATTTTCCTCCCATAGAAAGAAAGCAACCTGCAACTTTCTTTCAATTTTGTTGCTTAAAAACTCATAATATGTGGATTTCAAGCTTTTTGTAACTAAGGGGAGCCCCAAAATACGTAGAGGAAAGCATCCTTCTGAAAAGTTTGTAGAAGTAGCTATAATATGCTTCCTAGAAGTAGAAGTGTTATGAAGCACATAAAATCGACTCTTAGCCTTATTCATTTTTTGCCTAGAAACTGCAGCATAATCTTCAATAAGAGACATTGGCACTGATAAATTTTTCTTAGAACCATTTGCAAATATCAGACAATCATCAGCGAACAAAAGATGAGAGATATAAGGGCAGCCTCTTGGAATTTTATATGGCAGAAGAAAACCGTTCTCACTTAGAAAGCTCAAACCCCTGCTCAAAGGGTTCTTCACCTAATATAAAAAGCAATGGAGAGATAGGGTCTCCTTGCCTAAACCCCCTAGAAGAACTGAAATAGCCATGTAAATCACCATTCAAAGCCACTGTAAACCTATTAAAACAAACACACTGCTTGATCAAGTCAATCCACTTATTACCGAAACCAAAAGTTCTGAGAACAGCAAAAAGAAACTCCCAATCAACTCAGTCAAAAGCCTTTTTCATATCTGTTTTAAGAATCACATTGCCTCCACTAGATTTTGACTTCAAGCTATGAGTAATTTCCTGAGCAAGCGCCAAGTTCTCAGTTATAGCTATGCCTCTCACAAAACCTTGTTGATTTGGAGATATAATTCTTGGACGAAGTCTTGATAATCTGTTAGCCATCTACTTGACACAAACCTATTGGTATGAAATCGGAAAAATTGCTAGGAGCTTGTACTTTTTGAATCAATGTAATAATAGAAGCATAGGCCTGGGTAAGTTTGGTACCTTTGAAGAAGTCCTGTGCAGCTTCTGAAAGATTATCTGCCACAATATCCCAGCAAGCTATGAAGAAACCAATAGCAAATCCATCAGGCCCTGGAGCAGGAATCCAAGGGCATAGAATAAACTGCCTCTTTTAGTTTTTCCAATGTAGGAGAAAGCATTGAATTGTCGTTATCTTCAGTAGTAATCAATTTTGGAATATGTTGTAAAGTATCATTGTTCCCTGAAATTGCTTCCTCTTTAAGATGATTTTGAAAAAACTCAACTACAGCTTTACCAATATCACCAGTGGATGTTAGAATCTGACTTTTCTCCCCTTGAATAGAAGTAATTGAAGATTTTCTATGTTTATGAAGCAAAGACTAATGAAAGAAATTGGTATTTCTATCTCCTTCTTGCAGCCATCTTATTCTAGATTTATGCTTGAAATAAATTTCTTCTTGCAAAAGAGTTTGTTGATATTCTTTCCTAAGATTTAACAACTCTGTAGAACCACTGTCCAGATTAGCTTCTTTCAAAGAAATCTCTTCTCTAAGACTATTCAACTTACTGAATATATTTCCAAAAGTATGCCAAGTCCATTGTCTAAGAACTGGTTTTAGACTTTTCAAACGAGCTGCAAAAGCAGATAAACCCTTACCCTTGTTATACAAGGACCATTGCAACCTTATTAAGGGTAAAAAATCTAAATGAGTAGCCCACATTCTTTGAAATTTAAAAGAGGAAGACCCACTTCTTGCTGTTGTGGAATCTATAATCGATTGTGTTTCTAAATGTCTGCTGCATTGATTTCGAGAATGCATTATATATATATGTGTGTGTGTGTGTGCGTGCGATTTTTATTTTGTTTATTTATTTCTTTATTCGTGTTTAAATATGTTGGATTTGTGTTTCGAATTTCTTGTTTTCTCAGGGATTTTTATATTGCAGTTTCAGCAGATAAGCATAAAACTATGGCTACAAGGTTTGCAAAAACTGAAAATTTTTTAATTCGTAATCAGTCCATTGCTGCAATTTATTTCGGTCTGGGGAGTATCGGGTTGAACGTTTACAACCGATACATCTTACGTAAATTAAGCCCGGCGGAAGAAGTGGTTAAAAATGTGAAGATGGGAATTCAATTGGAGGCTTCAACAACTAGGATTTTCATAGAGTCAGAGTTGAAACATGCATTTTGTCAAGTGAAAAATGATCTGGAATTACTCAGTGATGGAGTGAGGTAAGATATATGTATATATATTACAAATTAGTTGTACCATTTTGATATTTACATTCTCATAATAATTCTTGAATTTCTTGTGTACTGTTTGGGGAAAAATGGAAGAAATGTTGCTGAAAATCGGAAGAAAGGAGAAGCCAAAAAGGATGGGGATTCTGCTGCTGCGATGTGATGCAATGTCGAATTAGGTTGGTTTTTGGTGACTTGGATTTAGGACTATCTTTTAATTTTTGCTTGTAGCTGCTGGCTGCTACTTTTCTGCTGTGATGATAGTGATTTTCTGCTGCTTACTAAAGGCTAGTTCCACAAATCCAAACGGATTTTGAATTATATTTTGACATGGAGATTTGTTTGGGTTCATTGACTTGTTGACTTTGTTTCCTTTTATCATACAGTTTTTGCCCCAAATCGACCTCTGTTCATTGTACATTTTTTATTTCCTCATCATATACTTAATTGTTATATTCTTATTCTGGGTTTCGGTTCGTTATAATACTACACCCCTTTCACTTTGCATGTTGTGGGGCTAGTCTTTTTCTATTTACAGGGGAAATCATCACACCATTCACATTACTGTTTCCATACTCGCAATTTTTTCTTATTTGATTTTGAAAATGAGAAATTTTTTGGGGTGTAATTGTGCCGCTTTGGTATTTTTGAGACTCTGGATTCTGTTAATGGTTCTTATGGGAGGCACATACTGCTCGTGCATGGTTTGTGGGGGCTTGCAAATTAGGCACGTCCGAGTTTTATTTTTGTGGGAAAAAAACTGCCATCTATGGTGCGAAGATTGTGTAAATGGATGGCTTATTCATGGTGATGAATTTGATTCATTGTAATAAGCTTTCATTAGAAGATTGGTAAATAGATGGCTTATTCATTGTGATGAAGGTTTATGAATCAACATTTTTACTTATGGTGATAGGAATTTTTTTCTCAATGTGATTATTCACATTTATATATGCAGATAGGTTTTTTATTTTATTTAGAATAGCTTTTGTTGTAGACACAAAAAATACTGAGTAGGGAATATCTACTCTTAATGCATATCAGCTACGAGCTAGACCTGACCAAGTTGAGATTTAATTTTTTATTTTTTATAACATAATGCCGGGAAATACTGTGCTAGATCATGTCATTTGCATTTTTATTTACACTTTAATAACAACCATTTTTTTCAGTTTTTTTTTTTAAAAAAAAACTTGCCTGCTTGTGACAACTAGCTGCTCAATTTCAAAAGCGTATTTGAACCATCTTTTTTAATCTTTGCAATAAAAATTTGTTATTTTTTTATGTTTCTTATATATCCAATGGCTCATAGAAAATTCATGTCCGTTCGTAGGTTAATGCAGTAAGAATAGTAATGGAAACCTATTATGTCACGAGTGTTCTAGAGTCCAGACTCCAGAGGGTTTGTTGGCATTTGATGATTTGATTTAATAAGACCATCAAAGGCATATACAAATAATCGAAGTTTGATCCTCGAGGGTTTATATTTAGGGTTGATTTGGTTGTACTAATGTTTTTAGAAATTTGATTCTCGAGAATGCTTTTAAAACTTGATGATAATAATAGACTTTTTGTAAATAATAAAAAAAGAAATTTAGAACTTGCATTTGATTCTCAAGAATATTATCTATAATAATTCTGTAATTTTA
>MKEJ01048743.1:2683-12864 GCA_001753735.1 Embelia ribes | reverse complement strand
GTCGTTGTTTCTGCCCTGTTTCACCATCTGCGGTTGGCAAGAGCGGTTTACTCAGCGTAGGTAACACCTCGGGAGTGTGTCGCCTAATCAGTGTCGACGAAAGGAATGATCCGCTTAATTTTGATAGAGGAGTTGTCGCAAGAAAGGATATGCTTGGTGAAGGGATGCTACTATAGAGATCGATTGATTGCCTGAGATTTAGTAATAACAGAGAAAAAGGTAAGTCGCTCGGAAGAAGATACATAAGCAACCCCTAATAGAGCAATGCAAGATTAAAGAAAAAATGACAACTAATGATCCAACCGATGCTTAAATATGAGATCGCTATTATGCAGAAGTACGTAAGAACTATTCCGTACACCTTTGCTTGTCCAGACATAATTTTCCGAAACCATTTGCAACTAATTAGGCACAACAACTAGCATTCAAAACAATCATATTCTAGATTTTTTTAGATCAACTAAAAAACCAGGATGTTCAAGACATTCCATTCACCAAACTCCGGTTCCACTGGTTTTAGTATTGGAATACGAGGGAAGTGCCATTTAACGAGTCTTCGAGTTAACTTCTATGCTAATTATTATCTTCTTTAACATTGGCATTCATTAACGTGAATGATAACATAGAGTTCGAATAATCATGACGTGTCAAAGTAATACACTTACGTTAATCGTAAATTCCCTTGTTTGGAAAAACTAGCTCCCGGGAAACTCATGCTTCACAGGCACGAAAACTTTTCATATCATACTTACTTCGTGAACACGAAAAACATTCGAAGAATAATAAGCATAATGAACTTGAGGAGACCATCTCAATACAAGAATTTCTGTATAGGAATTTGTACATTTTTTTTTTTTTTTGGTATGGAATTATTATCTTTTAAGTATAAATTACTGTAAATTAAGAAGAACTTACTATAACTATTTTTACATAAAAAAATTACTAGTAGTAATTTGTGCTCAAGTCGTAGTAATTTGTCATGAAAGCACAGCAATTACTGTAAAAAAATTCCAATGCCGAGAGGACTTCGGGAACTTGAATCTACAATAGTGTCATGAAAGGTATACCTATAACTTTGAGGCCAAGGAGTTTGCTGAGAATTGGGTATGCTCCTCGGTTGATTATCATCCGAAAAAATTGAAGAATCCGAATCATCCCCATCCTCTTCTCCTTTGTCAAAAACCTTCTCCTCGTCCTCGTCGCTCTCTATGTAAAAACTCTGGTCCGAGACGGAATTCTTCATCATTTCAACTCCTAAACCAAAAGAATAAATTCTCTTAGTTTTTGGAACTTTTTTTAAATTTATATATATTTTAGCAGACGCTTGAACTCTAATGCATAACAATTATGAAGGCAAGTTCAATTAAGAAAAGAAAAAAAATTTCAATATAGATATTACAAAAACGTCAACTTCATAGAATATTCTAAACACAGATCTAGAAATCAAATCCAGCTCATACATAGGAACAAAAAAGTTTTCACTCCTTTTGCAGATTTGCTATACTTTCACCCTTTATTTTTTGATCTTGATTTATCTGTAATAGATACAAAAACAATATCAAATTTAGGCAACAAAATCATATTTCTACACGTATGGAAACACATATACACAATAATGCTCACCCCCCCAAAAAAAACATACATACATATATATATATATATACCAAAAAACAAACCATATTCATGTACACTGAATAATTTCCAAAAAAAAAAAAACAAGTAATTATACATCCCATAATTTCCGAAAAAAATCATACAAATGTTTATTATGCCTCTGTTTGAGCACATAAATCAAGATTTTTCACAGAAACAGAATTACAAATCAAATTAAAACAAAAAACAGTTACATTAACAAAAATTATAAACAGTAGGAAAAAGACGAAAACAGGCACAAATAGAGGGAAATTGTGACGTGGAGTGAGCATAGAGACAAATATTTTTACATATGAGCACATAAATTTTGATGAATTTTTGGCGCATATATAGAAATTTTGAAATTCTCCCTATTTTCTAGTGAATATAGAAAAAAGGCTTACTGAGTTTAAGTTCGCTCAGAGGTATTGTCGGAGAGAGAGAGAGAGAGATTTGGTTCTGTTGCTAGTATAGATAATGATTGCTAATAAATGTAATTTATGAGAGTTAAATTTATGTCTTTATATGATTGTCAACTATTTACTTCATGTAAAAAAAGGTTTGGAATTGGGACTCTGAAATTTTTTTGCGCTTGTCATTTTAAATAGTAGCTATAATTGAGTTGTAGTTTCTGATTTTTTATGTGGTTAATAAAATATCGAGTTTCTCACTATTTATTGAGCGCTTATTTGGTTGCAGTATATAAATTCTATTTTTTCAGCTTATTTACTTAAAAATTGGACTGTGTTTAGTTGTTCAATTTTCAAGATTTTTATTTACTATCTTGGTTTAAATAAGTTTAAAGTTTTAAACTAGAAGCATAAAGTTTTTTTATTAGCTATAAATAAACTGTATTATTTGCTAAAAGAACTAGCTGATAGTCGTTAGTAGTACAAGTGGTAATTATTGTGCATAAATTGCGAAATAAATTTTTTTATGTTCTCAATGGAACTCTAATTGGAAAGGTAATATTACAGGATATGCCAATTCACCAACTAAATCATAATTTGAGAGATATATATGTCCAAAAATTTTACTTAGTATTTTGTCCTAATATTTATCTTAGTACGTTTATTTGCTTCTTATTGTTATCAGCCCTTGCTTTTGTTACTATCCACTTGTATACTATATTAATATGGCTTGATTTTAGATAATTTTTAATGAAATAGTGTTTTTGGATCGCACAATTGTTTCGTAGATTTAAAGAAACTAAGAAAAATATTATATAATTTTGGTGGCTTTTGGTGCAGGTCTAACATTAATTCATGTAAATCATTTATTGCTATCAACTTTTGGTACTAAGAAAGTTTTAAACACTCTGATAAATACAATTAATACTCAAATAAATAGACATCGGTGTCAATTAAAGCATTTGTATTTAATTTAATACCGTTGAGTTATGTCACTATGGTTTTAATTACGGTCATATAATCTATGTTATATAGTGACAGTGGAGTAATCTATCTCCCATGCATTTACTAAATAGAAAAAAATTATTTTGAAAATTAAATTTTATTAAATATTGTGATAAAGAATGAGCTTAATTATGCGAATTGGGAAACTAAGCTTGTCTTAAAAATTATTCTCATTAAATGAAATTTAATGGAGAAAATAATATTCGGAGAATAATCCTTGAGATTGTGTTGCCTAGAGGCATAAACTAAATTAAATCAGTCTGAATTAAATATTAGACTTAATGTATAAATTGTAATTAATTTATAACATCTAGCAAGTGGAGAAATTAAATAACAAAAGATTGTTCACGACTGAATTATCGCATTGCAATAAAGTATGCAAGTTGCATGTGGGTGTCAAATCCCCAACCTTCTCAAAATCATTTTGTATGTTATTATGCGCATAATCATCAAATAATGAAAAATAATTTATAATTGGTTCCAATTTATGACAAATTTACATTAAAAATAATTTATTTGAATAATTATTCGTCTAAATCTATTAAAAAAGTATGGAGACTATTTAAATATTATTTTTATTTTACAACTCAAAAATATCTCACTTGCTGTTACAAAATTATAGCTATTTTAGTTGATATTTATACTAAATGAGAATAAAAATATATTTAAGATTACTTATCTAATCCCATTTAAAAAGTTATTAGCTAATAACTTCAATGGATAATTACACCAATACTTTTCATAGTTTCAATAGTAAGTTTTTCTAGTCCCCAAAGTTTTTTATAGTACTTTTTTTCATATTTTCACTTACAACAATAATTATTGTCAGAGTTTGGAAAATTTATGAACTTAAACACTCTTTTCACTTATGCTTATTAATTTGTCAATTTAGTATAGAGTCGCACAAGCAACGTGTGGGACTCGATTGCTAGTGTGTGTGTGTGTGTCATGTATGTGTGTTATGAGTGAGATCAAAATCCTTCATGAAACTTTTACTTCCATAGCTTGTGAAAGTTACGAAACAAGTTTATCGTACTTGTACAGTATCACGAAATTGCTGCCCTTGTTGAATTTTGTGAAGATGTCAACGATGCAACTCGATTATTGCTAAATCGACCCGTAAGACTTATAGAAGCGTCTTGACAGTTTTTCACTTGCTATTGAGAAATGAGTTCTAGCTATTTACTCAACTCTGAATTTATATTAGACGGTCATGTAGACACGACCCATTTATTATTGACTATTGTTGCTAAGCGGGCAGTAATTTGGGCATCTAAATAGTTACTAACTAAATAAAAATACATGATTTGTACAAGAATGCGAGTGTTAATTACTTAATAATAACAAACCTTGAAGAATAATCTCGAAATCAATGAATTAATTAAGTCACTTTGAATGTACAACACAAGTAAAAGGGCTTACATTGCCATCATTAAAACAAATCCAAACACAAACAAGCAATAATCACGTCCAATATAAATAAGCTTAGTACATTGAGGGAGTAATCAAGATTTTAAGGACGAGGGCGAGTACTATTTTTCTACATAGTAGAATTAATGTTTACATTCAGAAGGAGCGTGCAGTGATAATATTAAAAAAATTTGAAACTTTTATTAGTAATTTGCAAAAATTTCCAAGATCGGTAGAGCAACTGCTTTTCTTTTTGGGTCCCTAACCGTGTGGTTAGATACGTAATTAACCCACCAAATAAGTTGAACTTGTTCATCTAATTATTGTCTAAATTCTACTACTTGTGTATATGAATTGATATAAAATATTTGGATAATTGAATGAGATTACTATAAGTGACAGGACAAACCAGATTTCTTTTTATATTCACAAATGGGGCGTTTTATTGGGAAAAAAAATACTTCTCACAAAATATCAAGGATAGATACAAGATATATGCACACCTAGCTTTAGGCCTATCTAAACTCCCCTTGCGTGTGAAATGTCTCTCTCATCCACATGTTTTGAAATTTTAATATAAATAGAAGCAACATTTTAGGATTTGACAGCCAAATAATATTTGATGATATTAACCTGTCTCTCTATGATTTGAAACAATTATTCCAAATACAAAATTCACGAACTCTTATCTCCACGTCACACACCATGTTCTGGAGAAGGCACAACTCATATGTTGTTTGCACCTTATGTCCAAATTTCAAATTCAAACTATAACAAATTGATGCTCATGAATTAATAAATTTAATACCCATAAATTAAATTTGAAATAATGATTACAAAAAATTAATATGAATTTTGCCGATAATATAATGGCAAGACATTCGAAAAATCTCTTTACAAATCCCTCCCAACATGAACTTCTTTTTATCTGGGAGTATGAATAATTTAATTTAACTTATGTATAGGAGTACATTAATGTAATTTTATGTAATTTTTTGTATTGAGAAATCGAGCATGCTCTCGTTTATTACATTTGTTACTTCACTTTTCATCCGTATTTTGAACGATTGATCCTGATCTCCCTCACTACATTTTTATCCACCAAAGGATTTTAATCAATGAGGATGTTAAGTAATGAGATAGTATTTTGTTATTTAATTTATATGTTGTTTAAAACTTTTATGATTTTACTTTTCTCGCCACACTCTATCAAAAAAATCATGAAATTAAGGTGTAAAAAACCACAATCCGCCTCTTTGACTGAGCAGAACTTTATTTCGAAGTGGTTTCATACCCATCGAAGGGTTAGCTTGTGAAAAGGATGAACACTCTTATTCCATCAAGCATATATACTTCAATAATTTTGGATTTTTGTATGCATATGAAGTGATTCAATCATTTTTGTTCAGTCTTACTATTAGAATTGAATCTGTTAGGGTTTGTGTTTCAATTTGGAAATAAACCCACTTGGTAATATTGCTTCAATTGAAGCATTTATTATCGCTTTTCCCTAAAATTGTTGAGGGATTTTACTGTATAAGAATGCTCTAAGGTGTTTATGGTTTCAATTTGCATTTAAATTGATGTTTTGAACTTCAATTAATCAGATTTTTTTGGTATTCTTGGACCAAATTTAGAGCGATCCAATTGGAGGGCCTATTGTATTATTTGTTGAAATTGATTAAGGTTTTTTGCGCAGAAGAGGTCTAATCTAAACCCATATCTGGCTATGTATAAGCCCTAAGAGCCTGGAAAAGTTGCCCAATCGCAGCTGCTGACGTGGCAGGCCGTGATTGATCATCGAAATTTTATTTTATTTATTTATTTTGTTATTCTTTTAATAATAATAAAAAGAATTGAATTTTGCCCCTGTTTTCATGGAATTAACAGTCACGAGACGTGTTCCGTCACAAAATGAATGAAATTTAATAGTGGTGTACTACTTGACATTTTTAAAAATTTAATGTACTGATTGACAGTTGAGATAAATGTTAGTATACTAACTCTTAAGTAATCCAAAATAATATATGTACTTTGGCAATTTGTTTTTTATTCACATTTTTAATTTGAAATTTGGAAATATATATTTATAGAAAAATTTGAGGTGTTAAAAAATCATCTTGGATGGAGGAAATATACATTTGTAGAAAAATTGTGTGAAAAAATCTAAAATGTGAGATTTTAAAAATTAAAGACTATCAAAATTTACCATGTAGGGTTTTGTAAATATTAAAGAAGTTTATTTTAATAATCTATTTTTGCTTCTTTAAGGATACATTTAGAAGTGTGCTAGGAGCGCTTTCAAAAGTCTCTTACGCTTTTGTTATATTATTAAAATAATCTTAATTATGGTTATTTAATTACTCGTACATATCTATTTTTTTTTATTAATTTATAATAAAAAAACCAATTTATTAAATACTATCGTTGCTTATTATATTAATTTTTAGAATTTATTTAAAAAATATTATAATTATTTTTTTTAAAATTAAAATTTAAAAATAATTATAATAAACAAATTTTGAAAAATATGCAGCTCTAAAAAAATGTAACGGTGAATAATAGCGCAGGGTCACATAAATGCAGTCAATGGGAAAACATAAGTTGAATTATCTGTGTTCCGCCACGTGCTATGTTCCGTCGTAAAAAGGACTATTTTCACTGCAAAAGGCTAACACTATCTAAAAATATGTAAGAGTAGGGAAGAATTTTTCAGCCACAAGAATAAATTTTTTAAATAAAATTATAAAACCGTCCCTAATGTCTTTGCACGAGAATTATGCATTTGGAAGCATTAAGAGGCCCTTGTGCCATTTGGTTGCATTTGATGTAAAAGTAACAAAAGCATTTATGCATATCATGCATGAAATCATGAGTAAGCATATGTTTTGAAGTAAATGAGAAATGAAGAAAATATCTTCATCCACCATTAGTAAATGATGTAAATCGGCGAATGCGATGTTGTTAAAACGTTCGGAAATAGACACCTACGGAAGCTTGAGTTGAAACGTTTGCGTATGCGTACGAATGTGTGTCAGGAAATATTATTTACTTATGGCGAAGATAATCCTTTGTGACATTTAAAATTTAGGGCCTAAACGGTCCCTATAAGCTTTCAAAATGAGGATTATTAAAGTTGGACTTTGGGGAAGGTATGTTTCGCCACTGAAATTTATTATGGTTGCGTTACAGAAGTTACTCTAGGCATGAAGGGCCACCCACTGTGTATACGCTTCCGGGGTACGTGTTCTGAACCTTATGTATGAAAATCCAGGGGTACATATTCTCAGGTCTCGAGGTACATGTTTTCAAGCGCGAGTGTTTCCTGACATGTATTCGGGAGCCCTAATGAGCTTGTGTTGACATGGTTGCGAAATTATACGAGAAGACGAAAAGAAGATAAGATTTTCAAATGTTTTGACATTGATAAAGAAAAGTTACTATGCAATTATGATTTTGCGAAAATTTTTTGGGTATGAAAAGTGATTTTTGTACCTAAATTGATAAGCGTGTTATATTTACTCGAAAAATGTCATAACCATCTTATATGTTTATGTGATTTAGAAACTACCAGGAAAGATATTTGTGAAGACTCGATCTATCTTTGTCAGATCAGCTGCTAGAAAATAGCGGAGGAATGAAGAGTTTAGTATGAAAAATAACGTACTGGAAATAGTTCGTGGAGATAATTCGTGGCCATAAAATATTACTTTACCAATCCCTTTGTACAAGAGGAAATAACTAAATAGAACCAGAATATTGCATAAAAATTTCAAGAGACCCTTGCTTGGCTAGTCAGTAATTTGTATATTATTTGAACCTGTTTGTAAATAGATTTGTGGATGGTTTTATTTCATATTTGTGTCTGCTTAATATCTTTCTTTGCTCAGTATCTCACTATGTTTTTGTTATTCTGAATCAAAACAAAACCAACTTTTTATTTTTATTTTAAAAAAAATTAGAGAATTAATTAGAACAGTCAGATTTAACAAATATTGATCCAATGATTACAAATAAGTTTTTAGCTTACTATACCTCTACCAGACTGTAGCTACTCATGCGTCGAAATCAACATAAAGTCTTTTCATATTTGGAAGTATGTTTCATAGTACAATAATTATCCATTTCACAGGTCCATAATAATAATAATACCAACAAAGTAAAAAGCTGATTTCTTTGAAACCTTTAAGACATCACATGATTTTACTACCACTTGCAGTATAAAATCCAACTCACCCCCAAACCAAACCTATCTTGCTTTTAAAATTAAAAAAATCAATAATGTTTTTAGAGTAATTCTTTTTAAAAGTAATAGAAGATTTTATTTCCAACTGAAGCTAGAGATTCCTATAGAGCATTTCATCAATCTAACAAGAAATCTGTTCAAAATGTCAATTAGGGAGCCTTAAAATATCTCTTTACCAGAATATTGCGTAGAAATTTCAAGAGATCCTTACTTCACTTGTGAGTAATTTGTATATATATGTTGCATTCAGAGACTTCAACTCCACAAATAGATATATTGTTAAATCACTTTAAAATGAATGAAATAATGGCTTCCTTTATAAACTAGATTGGTCTTAGCTCGTGAAGGATCCAGTTCGGATTTGTTAATTAATAAATAAGCTAAGTTTGAACCAAAAAATAAGCCTCGTTAAATAAACAAGCAAAATGTGTACAACCTATGTCTCAATTCGTTAATAACTCAAACACGTTTAAATTTTTTTAAAATAATATATTTATATACATGTATATTTGAAATTAGAGGACAAAGTTTTGTACATAAATAGATTGTACATAAATAGATATAGTTCCGATTTATTCTAGTAAATAAAAAATTAGTTGCCATTACCCGAATTTTGGATTTTAAATAATTTAACCCTTTTATAACGTTAAGTTTAAAAAATATAAAGTTAAGTTACTGTTTAAATACACACTAGTAGGTAGTTATTAGTTAACAATTTTATAAAAGACTTAAGTTAATAATGTTATTTTTTAGACGTTAGATAGGTCATGAACAAGTTGTATCCGTTTATAGATCCTAATGGAATGATAAACTTTTCATGATCAGGTTCGGAAGCCCCAACGAAAAAGTAAAACTTATTTAATAAATAAACAGATCCAAACATCAAAAAACTTGACTAGGTTATGATAATTTTTAACCGATTTTTAATTACTTCTAACCTCTGGTGAAAATAATCAAATTTTCGGGAGAGGAGCGTATAACACTCATGGAAGCAATGTAAGAGCGAATAATTATTTTTTAGCTAAAAAAAAAAAAATTGTAAATAAAATTACAAAATTATTCTCAATTATTTTTTTAAAAAAACTATATTTTTTTGCTAATTTATTTTTTTCACCTTTATACTCATTGGAAGGGGCACTATACACTCTTCCCTTAAATTTTCACTTTCCTCTTATGCAAGATTTGACTAGTTAATAGCCGTGACGTACGAGCCAATCGTGATTGTGACAATTAATAACCCGTGAGAACATTGACATGACTTATGAATAGTCACAGGTTAAAATTGTACTTTTGAGTAAACTATTTTAATCATGCTTCACTAAATTTGTATAACAGAAAAATTTTGTAGCTGAGAATTAAGATTCAAGAATCGTGTATGCAGTATGGCACATGGTATTATTGGCTCTCTATTATATTCGCACGGCAACAACCAACGAGAAACATAACTCAGTATAAGAATCATTTTCCATGTTTCATGT
>MKEJ01048742.1:0-21413 GCA_001753735.1 Embelia ribes | reverse complement strand
TCTTCACTTGCTTCTTGTGAGGTACTTTTTATGACTATTCTACGTTCATTCTTCTTCTTCATTTCATCCTCTTCATTCTTCAACCATTCAAGGCTGATTTCGTAGTTGGCTAAGGAACCCATAAGTGAGTTGAGAGTATACGTCTCAAAATCTTGCTCCTCCATGAGTGCGGTGACCTTGGAAAGCCAACTCGAGGTAGACTGCGTAAGATTTTTATGCACATCTATTTGTTGGAATCTTCTTTACGAAGACATTTCAAAAAGTTAATAATCTTAATGAATCATTCATGCATGAGAGAAACAGTTTCATTTTCAAGCATACGAAACATTTCATATTGATTGACTAGTATGCTTATTTTAGATTTCTTTTCTCCTCGTGCATGGTTTCAAGCCTATCCCAAATTTCCTTAGTCGTTTGACAAGATGAAATCTTGTTGAACTCATTTTGAGATAAAACACAAATTAAATAGTGCATAGCTTTGCAATTTTGGGAGTAGAGCTTGGCAACTATATCATTCATATTTTCAATTTCGACAATAGAGCGATATTTCTTTGGAAAAATATATCCCCTTTTTATAATTTTCTAATCCTCCTTATCTCTTGGATATGAAAAGGTTTGCGTACATTTTTTCCAATAAGAATAATTAGAACCATCGAAAAAAGGAGGTCTTAAAGTAGAGCATCCCTCTTACACAAAAGTGGGTATTATGTTTGACATAAATGTTTAACTCAAAAACTGATAAGTTTTGAAAAAAATTTGATCACTAGCTTTGATACCACTTGTTGTCCCTTAGGCAAAACAAACAAGATGAGGGCGAATTGTGCAAAAGCATAACTTAAAATTTTTTTGATAAAATAATCCTTTAAAAACTTTAAGCAAGAATATTACGTAAAGAGTTAAAGGGAAAGAAATGCAAATAAAGTTTTATAGTGGTTCGGTCAAAGATGTCTACTCTCCCAAGCATTGCTTGATATTCCCTTTATTAACAAAGGTTTACACTAATTGTTAACTTCACAAATATAAGCTCCTTTCTATTCGAGACAATCCCTCAAGTTATAATCAAATATCTTCAAATGTAATACAATTTTGGACTCTAAAACTAGAGCCAAGAAAGTTTCCATATTTATATAAGAAGATTAAAGAATAAGGCTAGAAAAATAGTAAGAGAGAGAAGTAGAGAGATTGTTGCTCAATGAGATGATTTGAACTCCTTTTTGAATACCTCTATTTATAGTGTTGTAGTATCTTCAAGTTTAAGGAAGAAATTCTTGAAACATGGTAGTGTATCAACCATTTTTATGACCGAGTTTCTGACTTCAAGCTATCATACTTCTATCCGTATGTGAATACTTGTCCATATGCTTTCAACTTTATGTCCGTGTGTGGTTGTCTGTCCGTATGCTATTGGCATACTGCTTGCATGCAGTCGACCCTTCGTTCGTATGTGGTTGGCATACTATCCGTATATGGTCATCGTTCTGTCCGTATACGGTCAACCCCTCATCCGTATACAGTCAACGCCAGTCAATACTGGTAAACTCTTCTGCTGTTGGAACTTCTGGCTAATACCTTGACTTCAGAGACCTTTTTACCCTTATTTGGCTTCGAATTTAATCTTGGTCAAAACACAAAAGTTGTAAATATTTGAATTCTCTTTCCGGAAAGGTAAAGTAAACTCTTGTAGGATTTACGAGCTGAAAGATGGACCCATTTTACGAAATAGTATTGGTTTTAAATGATTGAACTATTTTTCTTCATTTTAGCCGTTTTACAATTTGAATTAGATTTTTACCAAAATATGAAACTTATGCATATTTGAATTATCTTTCTAAACATGTTTGTAAATATCCATTGGGTTTATAAGTTGTGAGAAATGACCATTTTACCGAACAGCTTTTATTGAAACATGTCATTAATGCCTCTACTTCTTCAAGACTTATTTATCTTTAAGTTGTATTGTGTTTTGAGGTTGTAATAAATTTTATATCTCCACACAAACTTGTAATATACTTTGTACCTTCACACTAAATAAAGATTATATAAAAATGATTCTTTACACAAATAATCTAAGTAAATGAAATTATAAAATGAATAATTGGTTGAAAATTATTGTAAAAATAGTTAGTATTTTTAGATTTAAATTTTTCATTTTTTGGGGGTCATTTTTATAGTTTGAATATTTTTTCAGAAATTACTATCAAATATATTTTCATATACAAAAAATTTATTTATAAAAAATCTCAAATATTAATTTTTAAAAATTAAAAATTAAAAATTAAAAATTAAAATACTAATCAGACGGCTGCTAAATATTGATTTTTGGCAAGCACCAAAAATATAACTAAAATACTTTTCAAAAAAAAAAAATAGAACTAAAATAATAAAATGCCTTGGGATGGTGAACATAGGCTCTTCAAAAGAAGCAAAGGGTCAGTGGGACCCAACGAAGGGAATTACTTCCTCTACAAGACTCCTAGGACATTGAAACTTGCCCAATTGAGTGGAAAAAGTTGCCACCATGCTTACTGAGTCTTCGTCTAAGTGAGAATAGATCATTATTGGTTACTGAGGATTGACCAAAATTTGAAAAGATATATTATTCTACTCATCGAAAAGTAATTTGTCAAAATTAGTTTTGGTGCCAAAATAATTAAGAGTTGGTAAGTATCGGTCATATGTGTAGAGTAACATTTAGATTCAACTCTGTGTTGATAATCTTTTTTCGTTAGTAGTAATTTGTAAATACAGTTACCCTCTCATTCCGTAAAATTTTATGCAAGAGGAAAAGAGCTTACTTTTCCCATTCTTAATAGATAGATTTTATTAATCTATCTCAATATAAAGATCATTATTTTTATTAGAAATTAAGAAAAAAAATTTAATTAAAATATTCCTGCTTAATAACATATTTTTACGTTCTAAAAAAAAATTAATAAGATTATTTTTTGAATAACTTACTTTTGGGAACAGAGGGAGTAATTAGTTTTTTATTTCTTTAGGAGGCACATTTTTATTTTAAGTTTGGGAAGCTTATAGCATTCACACTAGTCTTCTCATTAAATTTTTAAATCTCACTTTCTATAAGCTTATTTTTCTTACAAAATAGAAATTGACCATTTTCTGATTTTCTAAAATTAACTTTCTACACAATTAATTTGATAATATATAAAAAATAAAAACATATATTTTTCGAATATGTTGATGTATGTTTATATATATTGGCGAAAATTTTTTATTTTTTAATAAACAAATGGTGAATAGTAATATTCTCATTTGAAAAAGTCATAGCGTTTCTAAAATGTTTTCTGAAAATGGAATGATTGAATTTATATAATATATTCTTATTTTTTTCATATATATAAAAAAAAGCAAATACCTATAGAAAGGCTGGTGTGAATGCCCTTCCAACCCCACCTTAATTTCCGGTGGGGAAACCCCAAGGTTCTTTTTTAATTTGAGTATTACTCAGAAACACTCCAAATAAACCTTAATGGTCCCCCACCCCACCTTGTCATAATCACAATAAACACCTTCTGCAAATGATTTTCTTCAAAATCACTACAATTAGATTATTATTATTATTTTGATATAATTAGCAATAATAATCGCCCTTATGATTTTTTGTTTCTTCCAATTTTAAGGAGGTAGTTTTAGCAGGGCATGATTAAATTATTACCCAAAAGAGTTTGATATTATTATATATTAATTTTTAATTTGAGTATTTTTAGTACTGCTGGATTTTAATTGGATTTAAGTAGGGGTCAACCAAATATATGATAAAAGGTGTAAATTCATTCTTCAAACCAATTGGAGCTATCCAGGCTGGCAAGGAGGTTCCATTGCCCCTAACCTACATGTAATGATATTCCAATGGAATAAGGAAACTTAATCCTCTCTTTAACTTAGAAGAGACTCATAAAAAAAATACCAAAAAAAAGGGGGAAAAAAAAAAGAGGAAGAAAAATACTATTTAGGTGCAAGAAAATTAGAAGTGTTTCAGGGAGTAGGGAAGCTTTAATTACTTGATTCAATGGTTGATTTCAATGTGTCTGTACCATAGTTACCAAATTTAAAAATGAAAGTGGTATAAGTACGCAAGACAAAAGAGAAACTGTGGCCTTTTGAGATATAGAAAAATGGAAAATGGCGATATTATGAATAATTGAATAAAAAATATATAAGTCTACTTGAAATTAGTAAATTGCAGTAAAAAAATACATATTATCAAAATAGTAGTATATTTTATCAAAAGCACTTTTAAGAATATTATAAATATTATTAGTATGATAAGAAAATGGATTAAACATGATTTATTTTTTATTTTTGTGAGTTTTCTATGATAAAAAAATCTTCTTCAAAGCGAGTTTACCATGCAAATTGGGAATGCATAAAGTTTACATTCGGATACAATTTCTCGGAGAAACAAATTTTTTAAGTCCAACAGAATTTTCTAAATAACTATTGTGCACGATTGGAAAGCCTAATATTCAAAAGTTTCCCACACGATTGTAATCAATCTAACATTGCAGAAATTCAAGGGATCCAATTGTTAGATGAATAAATAGTCTCATGCTATTCCTATTTCAGTCGGAGAAATTCGATTTGAGCAAAGAAAAAGGAAATTTCATTCAACAATAATTGTAAAAGTTGTGAGGAGAAAAGGGAGAAATAGCAATTGGGAGGGAGTAGAGTGTAGGCCAGTCAATTATAGATAAGGATTTACCCAATTGCATACAACTTGGCCATCACGCAATCTGCAACCGGTGGCTCCGGTTAACCTCATCACTCCACATGTCCTCCACCAATGAAAAATGGGTATTTGACTAAAAAAATAATGTAAATATAAATGCCTTTTAGGCTACATATATAAAATTTAAAAAAAAAATTGAGGGCATTTTTGTAATTGTATAAATTAGATTTTGTTTCTGTAGTATGACTGAGTGACACAATTTTTAATAGTATTAGAAGAGTTTGACCCCTCCACCAATAGCATTCACTGGGACACGTGTGAACATAGAAACCATTACTTGGATTTAGCAAGTTAATAATACAGTATTGGTATCTTTGCTAGCTGTTCAATTTTGCTTATTCATTCAATAATATTATCAAGTGATGGATGCTTTTAGTGTACATGTTTCGGGCAAATAATTTGGAAGATATATAGATCTATATAATCGCGATCATCATGTTGTTTGTTAAAAATTGAAGCTAGGTGCCCAATATCTCAATTCCCTCCACCTCGCCTCCAATCACGACCATAAATTGACAAGCTCCTCGCTCTTACTTGTGCTTAAGTCGACTTTCAATATAGTAATTTATTGGTGGATGATTTCTTACCAAACAAATAAATCACGTCACAGTTTGATTGAAAATTTCCAAAAGAAGGGACCATAATTCTCGGCCACATAAAATTTCTTGTAGTTTTACGTTACTTTATTTTATAAATAAAATAATATCAGTTCGTATTGTAGGTATACTAAGTGTTTGTATAGTCATTGTTCCTGAATCAAAAATAAAATAATAAAAAATAAATAAAGGTTAAGAAAAAAAAGGATCCATTCAATTTACAAAATTAGCCTTTATTTGTCGAGTATTACTCAATTTTTAAGGGAAAAAAGGCTAGAAGTTGTAACCAAAAATTGGAAAACTGGACAAATATTATCCATTTTTAATAAAAAAAAAATTGTCCGAATAAGCACAACCAAATAAATATAATGCAGCTTTTAAGAAAAGGAAAAAAAGCAAGAAAATTCAAGTTTAAAAGTTGTTGCTTTAGCAAGCCCTAAAACATTATGGGTTGCCATAGTGCAGTGAGATGAAAAAAATAAACTAATTAAATACTACTACTTCTAATTCTTCTCCTTTGTTGGTTTTTCACAGTTTGATGGTAGTGAGTGGTCGTGATCCAACCGGGGGTAAATTGGCCAAATAATTTTATAAATATACTAAATTGAACAAATATCTTTATTTAATAATATTTGTAAAATATAACATTTTGAATATTTTTATTGTTTTCCTTTCTTTTTTTTGACATTTGTATCTTTTCCCCCCTCTCTCTCAATCGAGTAGCAACAAACTACCACTTACCACTGTCGCTTCTTCGCGCCAAACTCTTCCATCTTCGCCTTCAACTTTCCTTTCTTTTTCCATACCAACCTCTCCTCTGCTCCCTCCCTCAAACTCTCCTACTCCCCCTCCACCACCACCACCTTCATCGCATCACCATTCACCCTCTCTCTTTTCCGGCATTGGCGTCTTCGGATCCCTAATCGACCCTTCCCTCACCATCTCTTCCGGCATTTGTTACAAAATCTAAATTGATAGATAGATAGATAGATGGATGGATGATTTGATTAATCACTAACTTCATTTTTTTCTTAACTGTTCTTTAATTATTTCTTAATTATTTAAATTATTTAAGTTTATTTTTTAATTGCTTTGTAATTATTTCTTAAATATTTCAAAACTTAAGAATTCTAAATTGTTTCTTCCAAAATGTCATATTTTATAAATATTATTAAATGAAGGTTATTTGATGAATTTAGTATATGATTGCAATGTCAAATGCACAATTTTTCCTCCAACCGGTGGCGTCGGTTGCCGGTGGCTAAATTCGCAGCCTCGTGGAATATGATAGGAATTTAGATGAGCAAATGTGAAAAAGCTGATTGCTTTCACACTCTATAAAGCATCCGATGCAATCTCTCCAGCCTCCCCCCCCCTCTCTCTGTCTCTATCCTTACTCAGTTACTGCTATCAATTATTTCCCCTAATTTTAGGGTTTTCAAGTTGATTCACCAACTGATTTGAAACCCTAACCCCCTTTTTGTCCACCTTATCCTTGGAATATCAGTTATTTCTTAGCAATTCCATTTCTATCAATTATTTCTAAATTTTTGGGGTTTCGGGTTCACTTATCATCTGCTTTCAACTTTAGTCAGCTTTTTGTCTAGCTCATCCCTGGATTATCAATTACTATTTCTAAATTTCTAGAGGTTTTAGTTCTACTTATCATCTGATTTCAGCTGTTTTTTGTCTAGCTTATCCTTGCATATTGTTTCTTAATTCCATATCCAATCCGCTTCAGGGTTTCAGGTTGATTCCTCGGCTGATTTCAATTGGATTCACTTTTTTGGGTAACTTATCCTTGGATATTAATTAATTAGTATTTTTTTTCTAGCTTATCCCTGGACATCAATTTATTTCTTAATAATAATTTTCGGGTTTTCAGGTTGATTTTTTCAATGCTTTTTTAAGATGATTTGAATTTTCGGTCTCAATTAGATCTTCGTCGTTTCCCAAATTTGATAAAGGGCTTGTAAAATCTGGGAACTTTTCCATGGAAATTCATCAGATTGGAGTTATGGAAACCATTATCCGAGAATTCAAGTGCTCTGGGTCAATAAAAGGGTTGAAGTTCGACCCAAAATCCATAAACCTTGTAGACGGGTCAAAACTAGAATACCCGAATTCTGATCCGGAGTCAAGCCCAAACCCTACTGATTCAGTTGAATCTCCAGATTCGGGTACAAACTCGGGTTTAGATTTGCACGATGATCCGACAGATGCAGGCTTAAAGTACATAACCCAAATGCTTATGGAAGAAGAGGACTTAGAGCACAAACCTTGTATGTTCCAAGATTGTTTAGCCCTCCAAGCTGCTGAGAAATCCTTCTACGATGTCATCGGGCAAAAGTACCCTCCTAACCTCGATAACGAACTGTACCCTTTGTGTTTCAATCATGAGTTTGATAGCCCTAATGGTAATTTCACTAGTAGTAACGACAGCTACTCTGGCGATGTTGAATCGGACTGTTTCTTGGGTGTGGACAAATTTGAACCCTCTTATGTTATTCCGTACGAGTATGGTAACTCCGAAAAAGGGGATTTGAATTCAGCCCAAGTTTTTCATCATGATGATAGTAGAGAGCTAGATAAGGTTGTGGTTGAGACTGTGAAGCTTGGGAGGTACCATTTGCCTAGCAGATCTGGGGGAAAGAGAAATCATTATCTAGACGATAATGATTACATGGATGGTGGTCGAAATAATAAGCAAATCGCAGCAAATTATGTTGAAGAGTCTGATGAGCAATCAGTGATGTACGATAAGGTGTTGCTTTGTGCCAATTTGAATCCTCATTTGCATCATTTGCCCAATGATGATCCCTTGAACAACGGAGCTCAAGTTCAAGTGAGAAAATCAAGCGGGGGAAGGCCCCGTAAAAAACAAGGGAACAAAAAAGAAGTGATCGATTTGAGCACACTCCTAACGCAGTGTGCGCAAGCTGTGGCCAGCAATGATGGTAGAACTGCGAACGATTTGCTGAAACGGATTAGACAACACTCTTTGGCTCATGGTGATGGGTCTGAAAGATTGGCCCATTACCTAGCTAATGCTCTAGAGCGGCGGTTGGCCGGTGATGGGACAGGGGTGTCCTTTCTGTCGAGCGGGATATCAGCCCGAGACGTCTTGAAAGGGTACCAAGTCTATATCCAAGCATGCCCATTCAAAAAGTTGGCGAATTTCTATGCAAACCGCACAATATGCAAATTGGCTAGGCGATCGACGAGGCTCCACATCATTGATTTCGGCATCCTATATGGATTCCAATGGCCGTGTCTCATCCAGATGCTCTCGATGGCCCCTGGTGGGCCTCCCAAGCTAAGAATCACGGGGATTGAACTCCCTCAACCGGGCCTTCGTCCAGCTGAGAGGATTGAAGAAACGGGGCGTAGGTTAAAGAATTATTGTGAGAGGTTCAACGTCCCATTTGAGTACACCGCCATAGCAAAAAAATGGGATACTGTCCAGCTAGATGATATCAAATTTGAAAAAGACGAAGTCCTGGTGGTGAATTGTTTATATCGGTTAAAGAATGTGCCTGATGATACTGTAGTAGCGAGTAATCCACGGGATACAGTTCTAAACCTAATTCATCGGATCAATCCTGACCTCTTCGTTCATGCGGTTGTGAACGGGACTTACAATGCCCCATTCTTTCTCACTAGATTTAGGGAGGCATTTTTCTTTTACTCAGCAGTGTTTGATATGTTTGACAGTACAATAAATCGCGAGGATCAGAACCGTATGATGTACGAGAGGGAGGTGTTTGGGAAAGATGTGATGAATGTGATTGCCTGTGAAGGGACCGAGAGGGTTGAGAGGCCCGAGACTTACAAGCAGTGGCAAATTCGGAATCTTAGGGCGGGGTTCAAACAGTTGGCACTTGATAAGGAGATTATTGGGGAGGTGAGGGATCGGGTGCGGCGACGATACCATAATGACTTTGTGGTTGATGAAGATGGAAAGTGGATGCTTCAAGGTTGGAAGGGGAGGATCATCTGTGGTATCTCTTGTTGGAAGCCTGCTAGGTAGCTTTACTGGTTGGTTCTTAATGTGTTACTTCAGAGTTCTTGTTTATGTAGCGCACAGGCGTGACGATCTGTAGTATTGCCCTATTAGTAGTTTGGTGCTCATTAGTCGGGCAATTATTATTTTTGATGATTTGTATCTCTATTGGTTGTATTTTTGGCCTGTGCTATGTCTCGGCTCTCTACAGTCTGTATGTATGTAAGGCTAGATGTTCTGATTGTACTGCTGTTGGTTCTGAATTTCAATGTAAATTTGATTATTGGAAATGTCGTGCTTGCTTGTAGCGATGTCATAGTGAAGCCTACTAGGTAGCTTTAATGATTGCTATGGAACAAACGAAAGTGTAGAGATACATAGTATTGCGCAATGGGGTGCTCTTCCTTGGGCGATCGTGTGCTTGGCAATTTTATCTCATTGTTGTATTTTTGGCATGTGCTGTTTCGGAGTTCGTATATAAGGCTAAATTGACCTGATTTTACTGTTGCTTCTAAACTTTCTAACATGAACTTGATGAGTGGAAACATTGTGCTTGTTTATTTGCCACTTGATAGCTAGTCGGATTATTTGTAGAATCTGATTTATCTAGTTTACTTTTTAAATCTTAGTCACCCGTTAGTTTAGAGGAGTCCGTAAACTTTCAATTGATTTTCCAAAGCGAAATAAACTTCTAGATGCTAGTACAGACTTTCCTTGAGGAAGTATAACTAGGAAATGGTGATAGTTTCTGTATTTATATAATTTCTGTATTTTTATCCAATTATTATTTCAATAACACTGTTAAATTTTATATGTACTCTTTTGTATTAGCCTTCCTTCATGTATTTTCAAACCTTGAAGGCTCATTACCGCAAGGATTATGCGGTTGATGAGGATAGCGATTGAATGCTTCAGGGTTAGAAACGGAAGACTGTCTATGGTATATCTTGTCGGAAGCCCGTAAACTAGCAGCTCATTTATGGTATATACATAAAATGTTATATATTCACGCTTAATGTTTATGCTGCTTTGAAGTGGTGATCTATATTACTGGAAATAGAGGTAGATTAAGAGTGGTGAACTGATGAAGTGAGTTTCCACCCCGACTACTACATGACACCAAAGCTTATTGGAAGCGTTTCATATAAAGAAAATATGTGCAGTTATATTCGTGACTGCAGCGCGTATTTGTAGTTTTTCTCCTCTATTCGTTTTTATTTTTCAAGAAGTAGCATTAGTTTGCATTTTTACAAAGGATGTGTACGGTTTGGTATACGATTCTATTCGTGCAGCTGCTTCACTTTAGACTAGCATATACTTGAATTCTTGTCAGCACGTTCAGCTGCTAAAATGATACAAAACGAACTTAATTACTTGGGGATTCTTCTGTTGCATTTCAATAAAACTCACCAGACATTTTTTTTCCTCTTCAAGCTATTTCAGCTAAATACAATCATTTCTTATAGTTATCATTTAAGGCCTGCTTTAGTCTTACCTTCAATACATCCGAAATGAACATTTCATTCCTTTTCTTTTTCCTCCCTCGTACCAAACTAAGCTTTCAAGACGTGTACAAAAACAATTTATTAACATCAAACTCCATTTTAACTGAGTAAAAGTAACAAACTCGGAGCTATATTGTTTCATTCATAAATTCTGCCTCATGTGATACTTTCGCTTGTGTTTGATCATCTAACACTACCATCCCCATCATGGCACAACCATAATCATATGTTGATGCTCAATGGACTCATCACTTCTGTTTTTTAATTACATCAAATTAACTCTTCAAGCCATACATGTGCAACTGTGCTACTAGCAACCAAATGGCCATTTGAAACAGCATTACATAAACAGAAAAGCATAACATCAACGGTATATTAACCCAAAAAAAAAACTCAGCTTGTACTAAGGGAATAAATACAAGACTTTGGTTGCATAACCAACTTTTTAGCTGACTATGATTACAGGTGGCAACATCTTAAAATGGAAGTTGGTACTAAACTATAGCATCATGAAGTTGCAATTCGGTACTAAATTTCTTCTCATATGGCATAATACTAATAACAGAGTGAAGGAAAGTTGCATTGCCAATTTTATAGTGGATATTGGAAATGAAGCTCAGAGAAGAGTACTATCAATAAATGCAAGAATCATGAAATTGGTAGGGTTCAAATATAACTCTTCATATCAAATATCAAACACGAAAACAACATACGAGGGTAAACTAAATGAATGTCTAATGAATGGCCATGAAGGCTAAACAACTAAGCATAGAACAGTTAACCATATAACTAATGCTGTTTAAGCAAGGACTTGATAAAAGTTATCAGAAAATACCATCTCCTTTACTGTTCATGAATATAAGAAGGATTTCTCTTTTCCCTCATTTTTCTTACGACCAACCTAGCACCAAACATAAGAGTAAGGTCACAAAAGAAAATAATTACTAACAAAGCTTTCTTACATAATCTCATACAAAAAAGTGATGTACTTGCATTACGTTGGTCAATGTCTACAAGAGGTGAACCACTTTTGTTATATTGCCAAAGTTGAGCTGTTGCATCACTTTTTGAATAACTTAAAAGTTTAGGTTTGGGTAGCATTATCATTCATGAAACCCTAAACTTATATCACCTGACACAGCTCATAACTCATTCAGTTTTCTTTTGACTTTTTGGGGGTCTTAGAACGCTCCAGTCCAGTATCTGACCCTTAGGCTGCTTCTCTAAGTTTCTATTACCTCTGTGTGCTTCTGGAGCACTTTGAAAGTTCTTCTTTGATTTATTTGGAGACGGTGTTTCAGAAGCTACTTCAGGTTGCTTCCTTTTAAGTTCTCCATTGGCAGAGTTGCTTGACCTATTTAATTCAAAATTATCATGCCCATTTTGGGTGGACTCATCTTCTCTGCATGAAAGTGAAGAAAAAAACTAGTAAGAATTATACGAGTTACAATTTCGAAATGCCAGCTAACTACTAAAATCTTTCCGAAAACAAACTCTCTTCTGGTACAATACTATCAGCAACATAAAACAGAGAAATTTTAATAATCAGTGGCGTTAATCTTGAAATTAATGAAAACGAGAAAGAGAACTAAAGCAGAAACTTAAGAATAGAACAAAAACCCTTTGAATCAAAATTATACAATGTAAAGCTGCTGGTGATACAGGAGAGTCAGAGTTCATAAAAACACTTTTCATAGCTAGAAACAGATACTCCTAATATAACTACTGCCCCTGGATGGTTGACAAGTATCGAAGACAGCACTGAAGCTTGAGCAATTTCAGACATTTTTGTTCATATTGCCTATATGATACTCCGTTAGCTTATAATACCATCCATTAAACCAAAACCTTCCATAGGCTAACTATCAACTAAAAGGTTCAATATGCAGACTGGTAGTAATACTGCATTCTACTAAACATGACGTATTGAACTCATAATTCATTAGATACTTTTTATAAATGTCAACTAAGTTTTGTAAGTAAATTGCTCCCCAAAGAGCAACCCATCAACGACATACAGGGTAATTTGGCACCAGCTGGGAACCCAAAATTTTAAAAAAAAGCATGCAAGTGTCACAACAAATCCAAGTAGATGTATGTGGTTTAGCTATTGACACTATATATTCAATGATGGCATTTCACAATATGACTTCCTTCTACTTGCAAAGAAAGTCACAGTGAGAAATTCTCCCTACTTATTAAAATTAACTTCCACTCACAAGAAAATGTATGGTCTAAATAAACATATACATGGAAACGCTCTTTGATGGAACTTTAGCTTTGGCAGGTCGTGACCAAGAAACCACTGGTTTCGCTTGGTGGGCCGGAAATGCCCAACTTGTCAATTTATCTGGTACAGATGATAAGCGTAAAAAGGACTTGAAGGGCTGAGCGCCAACCTTACAAAAGATTTTCCATTTTTATTGCCTGAAAGTGGTGTAGAGGTTTCCGGTTGACTAGGAGTGTTGGCTTCTTCATTCAGATTCTACCAAAACAAATAATAAGAACATTAAAATCTAGACAGGGTTCAAATGTGCAAGACTCTTAGCCAATGGTTTTAGCCCACTCGATTACTATACTCACATCAATAGAAGGGTTAAAACTTTGAAATGACATTCGCCCTCTGCTAAGCCCGGGATGCGGATCGCCTTCCATAATGACAACGCTGCATAGAGAAATAGCAAATGGCCACAAACAATATTACCACAATTTCATGTATAAAAAAAATCAACAAAAAGAAGAATGTTGCGGCCATTGCAGTTCAGAAGGATATTTGCAACTATGCAGTGATGACTGCCTCGGTGAGCTTTATTATTCTTAATCTAAATGAGCAGTCCAATGGAAAAATCACAACCATAACTTGAGAGATCCAAACAGATATCATCAGAATTGTCAGATAAAGATGATTTCAATTTCTACAAAGTAACGAAAAACTTAACGTGAAAATGCCAATATTCTGTTTTAGATAATTGTTATAAGGTTTTAATCAAATTAGTAGTCTTCAATCCATTCTAGCACCACAAAGTTATATGACCTTTTAGCTAGGAGACTACATGTGACAACTAAAGAAAAATGTAAATGAGATAATGATGAGGGCATGGATGCCCTCATCAGATAATTGACATCTTGAAAAAATGGAATCATATATATTTCAAAGCCAGGCAATTACCCTGTCATAATCATAAGAAGAATATGTTAAAAACTTTTTCAATAAGCAGGTGGACAACACTCCAGATGGAGTCATGTACCTTGCTTGAGACCAGTCTCCAAACTGATCTCAAGCTAGCCTCAATTTCTGAGTAAACACTGGAACAAAACATTCAATAAGTTGATGTGCAGTGAAGCCATTGGTCACCTGGATATCTAAGTTCAAATAGAGGATATAAACCAATTTGTCACAATACCCCAATTTCAACAGCAGAATTAGATTTGAATGTCACAAACATATAGTCTATAATATTTCAAAACCTCACTTAAGACGCCATCTTATGCTAATGTCTAACTTACTGCAATCTTAAGCCTCAACCAACATAAACCTGGACCAAATTATTGATAGCCTGTCTGGGAAGCGTTCTACTGTTTTGAAATCCTCATGTTTCAAGCATCTCAAATGCACCCCGGGATATCAAATTCTAGTTTCCCTACATGCAAGGACATTAATCTATTCATAATCAAATCTAAATCACTACGTATATCGTATTCCTAAATACAGATGCAGCCTATTTTTCATAAAGCTCACCTAATGACGTAACAACTATATTGCAACCTGACCCAACATAAAGACCTAGCTTGGTTGTAAAAAAGGTTCTTTTTTTTCTTTTTTTCTTTTATGAGGGTGAAATAGCATACAGTTTAGCAATACTTATAAGTAAAAAGACATTTTTGGCAGATATGGAAGAAGTATACTTATTTGATGTTAGGACAGTGTAAAGTGAGTAAAAATCAAACACTTTTGAGATAAGAATAGATCAAGAAACTTTAAGATTAAGTATAATTATCCACTTAGAAAGTATATTTTTTGTTGACTACCCCAACATACAATTTACTTGTACAAAAAAATGTTATATCAAAATAAACTTCACATCAATTCATGCCCAGGGATCAGTTTTACCCAGTTCAAGAAATACAATCAATCAAATAAAGAAATCAATAAAAGATTATTATTACCACTTCCTGACAATACCAGAAGGCGAGAAATTCCCACTAGGTACAACCTCTTCCACCTGCTTACTTTTCTCTTCTCTCTGAGCTGCCCTTTGCATGAACTGGAATCAAGATTAATGTTGCTTTTCAAAATCCGTTTCCCAAAGATACTTATGAAAGTTGATTCTAAAGATGGCTACAATACTAATGTTCGGTAAACAAGTTCTCAAAGCTGCTTTGATAAGTATCATGATATTTAGTAAAGTGGTGTCTTTTACTGTAAAAGTACCAAACTAACTATGCATGGGAAACTTAGTAGCACTATAATTGAGGTTATTTTGATAATTAATGATAGAAAAAGCAGACAACTTATGACGACCCGCCAGTAGGGTCTTGTACGCTGTTCGCCCCTTAAAAGCACTAGTTCATTTAATATGATTACTTATCAAATTTTTTTTTTACCAAATACATTATGCTATAAGTTGAAGGGGAAAAAAAACAGAAGCAGGTAATAAACAGCAATACCAAATCAGGCCTAAATAAAATAAGAAATTGGGGCTAGGGTTTGTGTAAACTTTGTAGCTCCATAATATTACAGCAAAAAGGTGAGAAATTCGAAAAACCCTGATAGAACCTAGGCATATAAAACCAATTCCAATTCATAATCGTACAATTAAGTTGGATTGGACGAGGAATTGATTTAATGTTTATTTACCTTCAAGTTCTTCAGAGTGCTAGATATCTCGCGCTTGGCCATGGCTGATATATCCTAAAACTATATTAAAATCTGATAATTGGGGAGGTACGAATAGTACTCTTCTCTCTCTCTCTCTCTCTCTCTAGAAGGAGCGGAGATTTCCTGTTGTGCGAGACATTACCAGAGGAAGAGAAGGTGGGACAGATAGGGTTTGTGTTTTTCCAGGATGAAAGGCTTGTTCTAGTGTGATTTGACGATGGTGCCCCCGGATCCTCTAGCATATCGCATCATGTTATGGGGGTAACTGAGCAAACCTCCTTACAAACATATTAAGGTTGTATTTAACGGCACTGCGATAAATGTTTTCTCCATTTGGAAGTTAATTGCTCGGAATTTTGGACGTTTGGTGGACATATTTTTAACTTTCTACACAGTTTCTTGACCCAATTCAAAATATTTTAACTCTTCTTTACTTTGTGACTTAATTGTTTTGTAAATATTTCATAATTGTTCCCAACTCAAAATGTGTAAATGTATCTTATAATTGTTTCTTAACTGCTGTTTATTTATTGTTTCTTGATTGTATTTTTACATTATTTCTGCAACACATAGATGTTGACTTCAATATAATTAGACAAAGAGTTCACAACTATCCAAAGACATATTCGAAGTCTGGCAGATCCTTCACCATTTTGGATTGTTTGTTTTCATCTATTTTTGTGGGTCAGCATCCGACATTCAAAAAAACAAGTCCATGTTCAAGTTTATTAGCCAGTTCCTTCATTAGTACAGTAGAAATAGTAACAATTGACTCACGCTACCATTTGAAGATATTGATGATGTTTACTTCCCCTTGAATATAACAAACAAGCATTGAGTTCTGTGTGTATTTCATGTGAGAGAATGAATTATTAGGATGTATGTATGTGATCACAAAATTGTGAAAGATAATTGTAAAAGTTTATAAACCCCTTTGCTGAAATGATACTCTAGCATATTGGGAAAGGGTATCACATGGTTGCTAGTTCCAAAAGATCAAGTTAGTTATTCCTTTTGTATATTTGCGTAGAAACAGTTAAAAAACACACTATTTTTTAATAAATGTTTATTAGCTATTTCGTAATCGTTTCGTAATTATTTTTGAACATGTAGGTGGGGATTGTTCTTCAATATTATAGAATATCTTATAGAATAATGTAGTTTAGTTGGATATATTATGTTAGTTGAATAATATAGTTTAAGTTTATTTCGTAATTGTTTCGTAACCGTTTTGTACATGTATCGGAACTTAATTATTTCTTTCTGAATTTACAGGTGGGGATTATTCTACAATCTTATCAAACAACGTAGTTTAGTTGGACATATTACGTTAGCTATTTGTTAATTCTTTAATGTTGTTTCAAGTATTTAAGAAATATGTCCTAACTATTTCGTTCTGAACTTGTAGGTGGGGATTGTTCTTCAAGCTTATAGAACAATATAGTTTAGTTGGATATATTATCTTAGCTATTTTGTAATTCTTTAATGTTATTTAAAGTGTTTAATAAATGTTTCTTAGTTATTTCGCAGGTGAGTATTGCTCTTCAAGCTTATAGAACAATATAGTTTAGTTGGATATATCACGTTATATATTTGTTAATTCTTTAATGTTGTTTCAAGTGTTTTAATAAATGTGTCTTAGCTATTTCGTTCTGAATTTGCAGGTAGGGGATTGTTCTTCGAATTTATAGAATAATATAATTCAGTTGGATATATTATCTTAGCTATTTTTTAATTATTTAATTTTGTTTAAAGTGTCTAATAAATATTTCTTAGCTATTTCATTATGAACTTGCAGATGAAGATTGTTCTTCAAGCTTATAGAACAATATAGTTTAGTTTGATTTATTATCTTAGCTATTTTATAATTGTTTTGCAACTATTTCCTATGTTTTGTAAATATTTCGGAACATAAGTATTTCTTTTCTGAACTTATAGGTGGGGATTGTGGGATATTGTTGTCATCACCTTCAGGAAAAAATGGGGTGTAAGATTGTTCTTCAATCTTATGCAACAATGTTGTTTAGTTGGATATATTATTTTAGCTATTTCATAATTGTTTTGTAAGTATTTACTATTTCGTATAATTTGTATATGTTTCAGAACTTAAGTATTTCCTTTCTAGAACTTGTAGATGGGGATTGTGGGATGTATTATGTTATATGTAGTTGGACAATATAGTATATTCTTTTATATATTTATGTAAATGTAAAGTGCTTTTTATATGTATGGCTTATGTTGCGAAACACTTACTATACATTGACGAAACAAATACATAGACGAAACAGAAACATAAAGCATAGAAATCCTCCTTAATTTACTAACATTGACTGCACTATTTCATCAACATGAACTCATATCGAGATTCATCACCACTTTGAGAGCATTAAAGCAACAAAAATATGAGAGCACAAATAACAATGAACAACTAAAGTTTCGTTTTCCTAATTATGGCTCCAGCTCTCAATTTCTCAGCCTCCATAGCATTGATCTTCCAAAGCAAGCCTGGAATCAAAACCCTATTATGATCACAAAGTTGTCCATCAATCCACCTAAAGTACCCACAACGGCTAGTGGCACAACACATAAATCTTCTACCAGCATTTTGATCAGTCCATACTTTTCACTGGACTGCAGCAACTCATTTGTTATAATTGCAGAGCTCCATTCTTATACATAATAATTATAAGAGAAAGGGAAAGAGATAATCGGAGATAGGTATATATGGAAGAAATGGTGGCGGGAATAAGGTGAAAAAGGAGGGAAAATGAGAGGGGAAAAATGGCGGGAAGAATTGATAAAAATGTGACGAAATAGTTACGAAATACTAACGAAAGGGTTACAAAAACTGACAAAACTTGATGAAAGGGTTACAAAAGACTGTAGAAATCCTGACCTGAATGGGGCAGCAAACAACAGTGCTAAAACACTGACAAAATGGTGGGAAGAAGTGACAAAAATGTGACAAAATATTTGCGAAACACTGACAAAACGTGATGAAAAGGTATGAAAGACTGCTGAAATCTTGACCAAAAAGGGAAGAAGCAAAAAACAGTGTTAAAAAACTGACAAACTTGACGAAAAGTTACGAAACTGCACAAATCCTGACCAAAATGGGTAGAAGCAAAAAATAGTGCTAAAACACTGATATACTTGACGAAAGGGTTACGAAAGACTGTAGAAATCCTGACCAAAATGGGCAGCAAACAACAATATTAAAAAACTGATTAAATTGTGAATAAAATAAAAAATCAATTATCAAACAAGTGGTTGCTAAAAATATTAGTCCACTAAATGTGAAGTTCATTAGTTTGGGCTTAAATCGACTAGAGGAGGCTGTGAAGATGATGCTTGAGCCTCTGTAGATGCTGGTATATTTGCTTTTTTATTTCTCAACACTTTTGAGGCTTTGATAGTGGCTTGTGTTAATGGTGTAGGCATCGTATAATGGCAAGTAGACTTATTATGTCCATAATTATCATACGAAATGTAACGTTTCGGTATCTTTGGAAGTTTACCATTGGATCATTTTCACTTTGTTGTAGGCCGCCCTTTCGTCACTTGCACCAGGGTTTTTATATACTTCAGTTGCTTGATCTCGTCCAGAATGTCCCAATCAACATTATCAACCGGATATGTTGTCTTTGCATATGAGTTCACCCACGCTCCTATCTTGTAATTCCTACGTCAATTAAGAAACGGACAAGATAATGTTAAGAATCTTTTAAAAACACTTAAGAAGAAACACCTAAGAATCAGTGAAGAAATAGCTGAAATAGTAAAGAAAATAAATATTTTTTGAACTATTTTTAACTCATTTTATAACAAAACATACTGTTTTTGAACTCATTCTTATCTATTTTTTTTACCCACTTTCTAACAAACACATCGTTCCTTAACTATTTCTTAATTATTGCTTAACTCATTCTTTTCTATTTCTAAAAAATAAACACACTTGGACAATGAAATTTATGTTAAGAAAATATAGATAAGTTGTATAGAATTTCTCACTTTGAGTATAGCTTATTTATGTCCCATTTCCTGACACTGGCAACAGCTAATGTATGTTTACAGAGAAGCACCGTAAGATCAAAAATCCTACAAGAATAAGTCTTGCGATCTAAGTCAACTTTCGCATTCTCTCCATCGTCTTGTATGAAATACTCAACATTATTTAGTGAATAGATAGTATATCCCATGACCTTTTTAAAATCATATTGGAGCTTTTGATCATAATGTGTAGCTATCTGAGTATCATTATTAGCTAATAATGTCTTCTCTGTTGAAACCATTCTTGTAAGGTAAACCTTAAGAAGTCAACCATAGTTGAGATCGGATATCTTCTAGCATGCCTACTTAAACTATTGAAGCACTCGGCATAATTGATGGTCATGACATTGTATTGTATACCAGGGAAATATGCCCGCCTCCATCTCTAGAAGTCAATTGTCTCCAAATAATCTGCTATTCGATGATTCTTTGCCCTATTTTTTTTAAAATGAAGCTCAAATTTTGAAACCCGATATGCATTCAAACTCAGTGTAACTGTTATTGGTCTTGAACTTCACCATGATATTCATTTTCAGGTGGTACGTGCAAGCTCCATGGTGTGCTTCTAGAAAAACTTCAGATAAAGCAGCCACAATACTTTGGTATCTATCCGATACAAATACATGATTAGGAATAGACCTAATTGCTAGCTTTGGTTTCGTCATGAAATAATTCCATGAATCATTATTCTTAGAGTCCACAATACTGAATGCAACCGGATATAGCTTCGTATTCACATCCAATGCTTCGTATTCACATCCAATGCTATGGCAACCAACATATGATCTCCAATTTTGTTTTTAAAGAAACAACCATCAATACATAATACAGGATAAATACAAGATTTGAACCCCCGGATTGGTACACCCAAAGACATAAACATGTACATGATAATAGGAAGTTATTTAAAAGATGACCAATTTGCAAGAAATAGTGCAGGAAAACTGATTTAAATTAGTGCAGAAAGAGTAATGAAAGAAATACTGACGAAAGCATAATGAAATACTGATAAATGTTGAGAAATACTAACGAAAACATGCCTGCGATGCCCATATTCATCTATTTCAATCCATAATCGTGCTATCATTTCTCTTCCACAACATATATTAGTATGATGGCAATTTCTCAAATGAATTCTCAACAGTTCCTGTAACAACAATCATGGCCTTTTCCCTAGACCTCTAAGCCTTGTGATAACTTATATCAAAACCATAAATTTGCTTCATATCCACCATTATCTCCTTTAGCGAGTGTTCTTTGTGATTGTCGTAGTATTTGTCCTTAATGACATCCCCAATAACTCAAGTTGTTGTTTGTCTACTATCACACTGCCTCGACAGGATTGAATAATTGTGATTATGTACATATGTATGCACCTCAAATACCTAGGACTTGTCTACTTTACAACTCGTAATCTTTACATGCAATCTACAACACGATACTTCAGAACCAAAAGTGTTTTCTATTGACTTTATTACTTTGAAATCAAACTTCATGAACAATGCATACTTACATACCTTTAGTCAAAATTCACTCTTATTCTCAAACAAAGCACCCACTTCAAATGGATATGCAAGAAATACTATTGCCATCATTAGGTTTTCTTCTTACTTTTTCTCAAATGAACCAA
>MKEJ01048738.1:0-28757 GCA_001753735.1 Embelia ribes | reverse complement strand
CATATATGTATTATTTTTTATTTAATATTTCGAGTTTTGAATTTTTTCGGGTTTGCAAAAAATAAACTCGAACCCGAAATTTCAAAAATCCAAAATTTTTTAAAATTATAACCTAAACCCAAATTTTGAGTAAAACATCATAACCGAATTGCATCGATTCGGTTCGGATTTCGGATAACTTGAGCCAATGCACACTCCTAGCAATAACTGACCTTCATGTATGAAAAAAAGTATTGTTGGGCTAAAAGCTATGGTTTCCATCACACCGTAAGCAGTTGGCTTTGAACTTGGTTAGCAAGTATAAATTTTTACGATTAAGTTGAAGCTTTGATTTTATTTTTATATTCTCTGAAGGCTAGAGCAGGTAAACTATGATGATCAGTGGGAGAACAAGGAAAACAAAGTTGAAGTTTGATGAAATATGAAGTTGAAGTTGGATTTGGATCTGGATTCATCGGGTTCTATAATGACCCTTTTTTTTCTTACTGCCTGTCGACTAAAGGAACATGCAAGCTGGCCGACACTAGTAGGTAAAGTATAAATCCCTTCTCTTTATGGCAAAGGAAATATAAGATGCTTTGGTTTTGTGTATCGAACGAACATGGTGTGCTTGTCGACTGGCATGTGTTTTCTTTGGACCTAATTCTGCTGTTCAAATCCGCATCTCAAAATTCATTTAAAAATTAATTATAAATTCGGGTACAATATTAATATTTTGTAAATAAATTTTAAATTTTATTTTGATTAATAGTATAATATTTGGTAAAATGGTACTTTTTGTTAATTATTATAAGATAAAAGTGTATGTATATATATATGTATATGTTTGAGAAGCTTAGACACACTTGTGGTTGGAACAAACTAGTCGAGAAAAGGGGGGGAGGGAGGAACTCGAGCTTTGTTACCTTCATTTTGCACGTTTCGGAGTTCCACAATCTTAATGTTTTATTACTTTGATTAACGAGTTAATTTATGGAACTTGCTTTAACATCATTGGTCCTCACAATTATTAAAACTAAATAAAAATAAAAAATCACTAATTAACTTTTCAGTCAAAAATTTGATAATTCATTTTAAAACAATATTATGTGAATTTAGGTTTGGATCTTTACCTAAATTATAAACCTAGTCAAATGGGATTATAATATGTGCACAGAGAAATTATAAAGTATTATTTTTTATTTATTATCGAGTGCAAATTTAATGAAGTAGATAGTACTCTACGTCCATCGTGGGAGTTGCAAAGACAAAATAAAATACCTACTTTTCAGTGATATATTTGATAATTTAGATTAATATAATTTGATACATTTTTTTTTTTACTTTTTACCATGCTTAAATTAATTACATTGGACTATTATTTTGGTTTTATTATGAGGTTCAATTTTTTATTTTATTTTTTATATATGTTGTAATCCGTAAGCTAGAAAGCAGAGATCTAACCCATAACCTTTAACGGTTGGATGATGACACAATCCGCTGCTTCTAAATAGGATACAATTAAATGTAAGGTAAATTACACTTTGCCCTCACAAGGTTTCTAAATATTTCAGAATATCTCTTGAGGTATATGAGATTACACTTTACCCTATGTCATTATTGAAGTTTTAATTTTAGGTTGAAAGGACAGTTTATCCCTAATATTACTGTCTTATTTAATTAATTTTAAAGTTAATAATTATGAAAATTAGAGAAACACTATATAATCTATTTACATAAGAAATTCTACAATCTAATTTTAAGAAATTTTAAAACATAAATAAAGATTGAGTACTATATAAAGGATAATTTGGTAATTTAAAGAGTTGATTATAACCTTAAAAATGATTTTCACTATCCCTCCAAAACTTTGGAGGTAAAGTGCATTGAACATATAACGTGGTAGGGGAAGGTATAATTTCAAATAGCTTAGAAAAATATTCTTAAATTGTCACAAACCTCATGGGGGAAAAGTGTAATTTATCCTAAATAATACTGGGTTTTCCCCTTTAGTAAAATTTTGGGTTAAAATAAAATTGGAAGATAACATCTACTAGTCATATATATAATATGTTCCATGACATGTATATAGTGTTATATATGTGTGCATATATATATACACACATGTATATATGTTGATTTTGTACGTATTGATTTATTTTGATAGGAAGCCTGACACATTAACCCTAATTGAGAATTGATAATGGACATGTACTAGAATGTTCAAAAGTTCAATTTGCCTATTAGATTAATGTTCACAAAGATAAGATAATTTTCTATTAGAATTTAGAGCAAAGTGAAGAGTTCAATAATTGAGCACTATACTTTCACCAACTCTTTATTTAGGGAGTCGCTTTCAAGATTTAGCTTTCTCTTTTCTCTCTCAAATCTCAAATTTTGACATATTTATTTTACAAAAGCCCCGCTTCTAAAACAAAATTTGTAGGCCATTATGCATACACGTGGTTTTACATGGTTGTAATACATATCAATCATCATATATATCCGAACATATAGTTAAGCCTATGTTCAACGTAATTGAAACCTTTTGTCACGTCTAAATTTCTTGTATGGATATATCAATAAAATTTGTATTGCACTCAAATCATGCGTTGCCTTTACTTAGGGCTCATAATTGAGATTTTTTGATATGGACTATTGCAACTCATTTGATATTTATCCATATCCTGTATATTCTAGTAAGAGCAAAGTTTTACATATACCGATAATGTATAAATTTGATATATATCGCTATTCATATATTGATAATTAGCAAAAAACATGAATCAATAATGTCGTGAAAAAATTTGTACATACTATTATGTATAAAAACTCTCTCCCATCCTACTAAATGTACTCGTTGAGTTGTTATTCTTGAACAACTTTTTAATAGAGCAGTACATGGGATATACCACTGCAAGAAATAAACAGTGAAGCCTAATATGTGAGTCTCGATCGTGTAAGGCCATATATATTAATTAGTATTTGCCTTAGAATTAAGAACCTTTAGCTACGTTATAAAGTGTTTCTACACTTAACTAGTCTTATAATTGTAGACCATGTACAAGAACAAGTTAGTTAATTTATTCAAAAATCTTTCCTTCGCATAAAATCATTTCAGTGTGAGTGTTTGAAAGTACTTGTAAATCATCGTACTGTTGTCATCAAAACAATTAAATTCAATAATAAAAATAAATTTTGTTATTTAATTTAAATTTTTTTTTTTTTTACTTTGATCGGTCATACACTATTAAATAAAGCCTAAAACTAAGGTATGAAACAATATTCATCTTGTTTTAGGTTTTCAACGAGCCATTTCCATACTTATCGAAGTTATTTCTTGCGAAGTAAAGATTTTTGAGTAACATACATGTAAAATTTCCTCAATAATTTTGAAGTATATATATGGTTTGATTTAGATTTCCAATAAAATTGATTTCTAAAATTAAGTTTCAAGTGGGATAGTGGAACTAAAAACAACTTTCTTCAGGTCGTTGTCTCAAACTTGTTGGAGTCCTGTGTTTTACTTCTTTTTCAATCATTAATTTTACATTCTTTTCCACCCTTCCATAATTGCTGCTTCTTCTTCTTCTTCTTTTATTTTTTGAATATTCATTATTGCTTCTTAGGTACTTGAATTTTTTTCCTTTGGAAAAATTAGGGACAGATGAACTTGAACCAAGTCTCACTTTTTCACTCATAATTAGGGCAACCATTCCATGTGTATTATAATCTTTATCAACTTTTTTTAAGAAATGTATTTATATATACAAGCAGAGTAAACCTTTTTAAAAACAAATAAAAAGGAGCTCATTTAGTTTAATATTGTTAGAGGTTATTATGATCTCCTTCCAGTAATATGCCTTTGAAAAGTATATGTGTTTCCCTAAAATGCCTTTGAAAAGTATATGTACTTTAATATTGTATCAGAACGAGCTATTGATTTTGCGTTCTAGGTCAATCCATTTATCATATGTATTCGATGGGCTATTACGGATCCCTTCACCATATGTCCACACCAAATTACTGTATCCGTTTATTGCCCCATAATAGATCCTTTTTAAAAATGTATATGCAGAAGGGGATATATTCGCTTATTGCCGTAGCTAAATTAAGTCATTTTAGTTGGAAAAGCAAATGCAAAGGAGGTAATACAATTAGAAAAATCTCCACATGAAAGAAAATTTTAAATTCTTTACGACATGTACTCTTGGTTAACTCTTGGCTTGTTGGTTGAAGTTCACAAGTTATACTTTTAAGCTATTTTGTCTAAAAGTTGGATAATATCTTGTAAGCTAAACTTAAATGATATTTGGGCCAAAATAATTTAAGTTGTATGCATTCAATTTTTTTTCAAAAATAATTTGATTTATTTATTTAAAATTTGTAACCAAACCAATCATTAGCGTTTGCCTGGATTCTTATGGCATTCAAAACTTTGAAACCAATCTTGAATGTTCTAAGCTACTGGTTTTGTTGTGCCCTTCACTCTTCAATAATCCTTTTTTTATTTGTGGTTATTAAAATTTGTACATAAGATCTACATATTTGCTCTCTATCTTCTATAAATTATGTGAAGCTAGTATTGCAACCACCAAAATATTCAAAGCTAACATAATAAACGTTACAAAAAATAAACATATTGGTTAGGTGGCAAAACAATCTCTCTGTCTGGGTCCCACTTCAGAGATCCAAAGTATCTAATCAATGCACATTGAACCCTTTTTTAAATGTCTTACTTAGCTTTCTTCGTCTGCAGTGGTAGTGAAATGAAGAATTTTCATTTAATTTCAATTTTTTAAATTGACAAAAATGTAAAAATACTGCTGGTATAAGTAATAATTTAAAATTAATGAATATGTGTTGTTCTACAAAAAATAAAATTTAATGTATGCAATCGGTTGAAGAGACGTAATACTCCCTGGAGTAAATCTAAAAGTAAAATATAAAAATAAAACATTTCATAATTGTTTTTGTGTACAACATTATTGCATTTAGATTTGATAATATAACAGGTAATTACTAAGAAAAGGACATCTAATTATTGAATTGAAAAAGGGTTAATCTTACCCCACATATCTTACAGGTGGCTTAAAAAATTAATAAAAAAAGACAAGAAAAATATTGTAAAACGAACCCTACGAAATCATTTGTACATCTGTAATCTTTGATATGATGAATATGAAATGTAGGATATTCTTTGTGTGTTTTTTTCTATCTTTTGGTTTTTAAATAATCAATTGGATTTTGAATTGTCTAACTTTGTTTTGTAATTTATGTATTGATTGAAAAACTGGGAAATGTTTTCAGCCGCATATATATGCTTAAGTTGTAACACGTGACAAATAATTTTGACACAAAGAAAATTTAACCGAAACCACTTTTAGCTTTAAGAAAATAGGGCATCCATTTACTCCATAATTGTACAGAATCTTATTTTTCTTAACTTAAATGAAAATAATAATAATAATAATTTAGTAATTTTACAAAAATATAGTTTTAATTATAATAATTGTTACATTTCCATGAAAAGTTACCACATATAGGGGTGGTCATTTTACCCACCTAATCCTACCCGTCGGATAATGGGTAAATTGGGTATGAATAATTCGGGCAAATAAATTATTTCGGATCGGGTCGGGTGAAAGGGGCTTCAAGCTACCTTTGCCCAATTCAACCCACCCTTATAGCAGGTATACTTGGGTGACGGGTCGGGTTGGGTCAGATATTTCTTTATATTTTTATATATATTTTTTGTATAATACTTTTGGAAAAGTGTAGATATCTTGTTTTTTTTCCTCTAATTTTTCGGTAACTTTTGTTCATTGTTTTTTCATAGTGATTGTGTATTGGATGTTTAATTTGTTCACAAGTTTGAAAATTTTCATCTTATAGTAATTATAGATTTTCTAATTGATTTTTATTTTGAAAATTTGTAGGAAAAATTTTATTTGGTTAAATCAATGCATAGTATTTCCCCCAAATTCTTTATTTGGTTCAAGTTAAAACTCTTACTCTAATTAATAAAATGAGATTAAAAGTCAAATGTGGAATTAAAATTTTGAAATAAATATAGAATTAAAGTTGAATTATATTTTTGGTTAATAATAAGAAACATTTAACTACAATACTAAAAAAAAGAATTTATTACATTTGTATGTATGCAATTATACATCTCTTATCTGTCATTATTTTTGATAATATAATTCAAGTATGTATAGATGATTAGTTTACATACTAATTTGTATGTATGGACCTAATTATATTATTTAGGTAAGCATGTATCATTAGTTTACTATCACAAATATGCATGTGCCTAAACTCTTTATATAATGTAAAGTATATATATACGCATAAATATATAATATACGTATTTATTTATTATTTGAGAGTAACTTGAGTGGGGTACGGGTACGGGTATATGGATATGGCCATTATACCTATACCCAACCCGGTACCCAACGGGTACGGGCATGTATGGGTAATCACAAGTTGTAGGTTGGGTTGGATAAAAAAATTTCGGGTTGGTTCGGATTGGGTTGTGAGTAATAGGTAAAATGACCATCTCTACCACCACATATGGATGGAGTTTTACCCCAAGTGGTCAAATCGAGATCACGATTTAGAAGCAAAAGCGAAAATGCATTGTACTTGTAAGTCAAAAATATATGAGAACGAGATCGAGAATAAGAACGGAAGTAAGAATTAGAAACGAAAGTATTATCCATTATCGAAAGATTAGGTAAATTAAGTTTTACCAAGTCAAGTCCAAGCATGGGCGTAAGTAAGTTCAAAAGGTAACGCGTGCTATCGTCTTTCTCACTTTCAACGCATTCACCTAACATGTAACCATAAACTTTGGCTTTTAACTAGGAAAATTGCTTTGCAGCCTTACAACAATGAAAGCTAAACAATATTTTTAATCTTGGCCAAAATACATTACATTTCCGTAATATATTTGCAATATTCATTAATGATTGCTATCTTATTTCGTTAGAAAATTTTTGGAATTTGCAATAATTTCAAAATGCAATTTCAGCATTATACATGTGCCGATTTTGTAACAACTAATACTAGTTCACCAAAAGAATAAAAATTTTGCACACAAGATAACAAATAATACAACTCAGTTTACTTCTTTAATCAAAAGAACATATAATTACAGTCTTTTAATAATTTGTACAAGAATCCTTAATATAATTGATAATATTCAATAACAAAGGTGTTACAACACACGTAATTTAAATCATATATACTGAATAATATTATATTGGATGAATCATTTCACACCTAGCATATTTCGAACGTTATTAATTAGCATGGTGCATGCAACAATAGTTGTCAGCATCAAGTATGTAATTAAGTGCTTATTTCGAACGTTATTAATTTGTATGGTGCATATAATCTTAATGGTCCCATCAAACAAGGACGGGGATAAAAGTTTACCAAATAAAAGTTAGAACACCCAATAATTTTGAAAAGCCCATCTAAATGTCATATATTTTAGCATAAAAAATTATGCATGGCTTCAGCGTAATATCCCTCATAATAAATTTATAATTCACAATAATAATTTATATGTGTTCAGCACTAATTACTTTTATCCCATGGCTCCCCCGGCAACAAGTGCGTAAGTGCCTATGAATAAAGTCTCCAAGTCTTTAACCTAAAAAGCTGGAAACTAGCTTTTTGCTTTGCAAAATTTGAAAACAAATGAAACAAGTCAAAAGTAAGGGGCCATTAAGCTTTTAAAAAAATATGGTTTAGAATTTGGACAGGCTCTTGTGGGGTTACTTTAATTCAGTGGAATCATGTCAGATGATATTAGTGGACTTGGCATGAATAATGGAGGGTATTAAGGTCATTTTCATGAAAGGAACGAGGGGGTAAAAAGGTAATTTGAATGATGAGACACCTAAGATTGGAGTCTATCCCTCAATGACTAATGGAAATTTAGATTTAGATTCTAATTTCCAGAGATGAAAAATGAGTAACAGTAACGTTCAGCTTGATACAAATATTTGTTATGAAAAAGAATATGGAAAAAGAAATTGATTTTTGCATCCAAAAGTTTTCATGATTAGAATTTTCACCATATTTTTTTACGAGAAGCTCTTACAAATTTTAAGTGTTGAGATTAAAAGATATTCAAAGGTCTGGAAGTAATACCCCTGTCCAACTCCTTGGTAAAATATAGGAAAATAATTAATAAAACACAAATTTAAATCTTGCATCTCAAATTTTTTAAGAAGATTTTGACCTATTATGTATATATGTATATTTTGTTCTCGGATAAATGAAAATAACCAACTTGAACATGATCTAGCCAGTTCTATTTAAACTCGTCATTCAAATCTATCTGACATATCAGTACTATGTGTCAGACCGACGGATAATTAAAATTGATTTCTATCTTCAACAAACTTAAATAAAAAAAATTATGGTATTACGTAAAATTTCAAAGATTTCGTAAGAGAATATACGGTATATATCTTTTCAAGTTTTTTTTAGTAGATCATGATATATACTGAATATTCTTATACGGCATATTATATGCCTAAACTCTGATTGATCAAGTTTGGCAAGTCGTTTGTCGTTACTGCATACTCACTCTCATGCTTGAAAGAATTTATGTATAAATTCTCAAAATTCCAGTATATGTTTTATAATAGGGATTGCCAGGGTACGAATAAAACTCATATATTAACCTCCTTCGGTTTTTATTATCTCCTAATTGATCACTATCTGTATCTATTCATTTTAGCACATATCAGATTTTTAGATAGTCGAATAGACTTACTTAATTTGATCACTATTATTTAGTCTCTTTTATGACAAATAACTTCTATAATTGTATTTATAATATAAGCCCACATAATTATTGGAAATATAAATTTCAAACAATTGTACGAATAAAACTCATATGTTAACTGCCTATATTTTTTATTTTTTATTGAAATGAAAATTTCGATAACAAAGCACGATAAAAACAACCCCGCCCCCAAAAAACACTACTCTATTTAACATGGAACATTTAACAACTCCACTCTTCACAAACCTTCTTCAACAAACCACAAACAAAGAGTGTAAAAATCCCCAAACTCCATTTTATTTTGGCACAGTATTAATTTACCAAATTAACCCTCACCACCACGTAAAATTACCGCAAAGCCATCTTATTTTGTCTCCTTAATTCATTGTAAAACTTGGATATAAACTCCGCTGCCGCCTCGTCCACGTGGCAGTCCTCGTCCACGCCACGCACCGGGAACGGCGAGTCGGTTATCCTCAGCTGCCTCACCAGTGCTGGGCTCTGCCCGAACCCCGGCAGCGCCGGCGACGACATCTCGCTGTACACCAGGTCCCTCACCGCCGGGCTCTGCCAGAAGGCGGGAGAAGCCGCCACGTCACCGTTCAGCATCTCCAGCGCTTTCCTGAAGGCCGCCACGTCATCACGGGTGGCGGGCTCTTGGGCGCACGGGAAGAAGTGCGCGTGGTGGTGGTTCTTGCGCTTGCTGAAGTGGAAGAACGCCGGGCTGTTGCTGCAGCTGAACTCGTACTCGCGGGGACCGTAGAACGACACGTGTCGCGGGCTGTTATTGTGTGCGTGGTGGAACATGAGGTTGTGGAACGCCTTGCCTGCGATCTTGCCACGTGTCATCATGGCGTTGAGATCGGCCATTAATTTTCCCTTGCTAACTCCCTTCCTTAGCAAGATGTACATAGCACGGACTATGTTCCATATTTTCTTGGCCACCACTGGCAAATTTGTTTCCTCCATTATTTTCTAAATGCTTAGGTTTTTTTTGTTTTTTTTTTGTTTTTTGTTGTGTGTGAGTGTGTATCGGTATATGTATATGAGATATAGAGAGAGAAATGAGGAGGAAATTGTTTCATGAGATGGAGAGGAGGGGAGTAGGGGGGTTTATATAGGCAAAGAAGTTGGAGGAACAGTGGTACAATGGGCTTGTACCTCGGTGGTATGCTATAGTCGCGTGTGGGTGTATGGTTTTTTATTTCCAAGTGTTTTTTTTTTTAATAATACTTTATTGACTCAATTATTTGGGGGAAATTGTTGATTGTGTGCGCACAAGTCTATGTGCTTTGGTGAAAGGGCATGAAATTCATGTAATAATACAAGGAAAGTATGTGCATATAATTCAAAGAGATAAATTATTTTTAGAATAAAAATTATATACACGCATGTATGTATGATTTTTTTATATATAACTTATCAAAGTCTGTTGCATTGGATTTGTGTGGATATCATTACAATCTTTTAAAAAATATGAGTCTACAAAAATTCTGTATGGTGCATTCTGAATGGTAATACGTAAAAAATATTTCAAACTATGTATAAAATTTTAATTTTTTGTATGATAGCTATTGAAGTACACATATTGTTATCTAATTAGGCAACTATGATACTTGGGAAAAATCATCAAATTACAACGAGAAACTCGGGGTTTAGAAATAAATTTTTGTTAAACAAAATAGAATTTGTTATGAAAATTATTAGTAGTAAAATTATCTTCTCTATAAAGACTATCACCGAAAACTAAATAATTTTGAATAATAACAACCTCCTGAATATTGGTATATATCCTATGATGGAGTAGTTTGAATTGATCCTCTTTTCTTACGATCTAGTATTATGGTCGGTGTATGGGAATATCATAGGCTTGACCATATTTGATCAAAATAACAGCACACAACAAAGTTATTTTCACAACATAAAAGTGCATCAAATTGTTTTTTTCTTCTTTCCTCTATGGTCTTATTATTGTTTATTTAGTGTTTTATTATTGTATCTTAGTAGCTTAGTCCTTGCTTCCTCAGTAATAATAAGCAATCAAATAGGCCGCGCCCTAATAATATTCAGTTATTTTTAATCTAATCATTGTTTGAATTCACATGATTAAACTTTCATGTTTTTGTTTTTCTTATTACGAAGATTAACGTAATTTACGGTTGAAAAGTAAAAGGGTCACTAGTGTATAGAAATTTTATTATTTGAAGATAACTGACATGTATATTTCATATCATATATATAATGTTCAGGAATGAGCTAAAGCTTTATTAAGTAGCTACAACGCCCCTAGTAATTTTAATAAATCCTCTAAATTTCTTATATACGATGGTGTAAAAAAAATTATATGTTGCTTTAGTTCATCCTACTATAGTCATTTTTACAACGTTCAACAGCCTCTCCTTCACTCTCCCATTTTCGATTACTGCTTATGTCCCTGTAAGCCATCGTAAGATTCACCATATTAGAGATCCAATTTAATGTTGAGTGTTTCGCCAAAATACGTGGTTGGCTTGCAACTTTTGACAAATTAGCGTAGATGACACCAAGCAAAGTTTCCGATATTGTTCTGAGCATAACAAGAAACATGAATTACTATAACTTTCAATCAGTCACACACGGGAAATAACACCGAAATTAATTAGGTCATTTCCAGGGGAAAAATCTAGAAAACCAAGAAAAGAGTGAGTTTACTTACCTCCATTAGCACGATTTAATGGACTTTTTTAATGCAAGATCACAATGGAATTGTAATAGTTAAACTAACGATAATCAAGGTTAATTGTCTTTGCATTTCATTCACACAATTTTTGTGGCCATAAATCCAAGAATAGCGATAATGTATACTCTCTCTGTTTCAAAATTTAGTTTCTCTTTTCATTTAGGATGTCTAAAAAATTAGCAATATTTTTATAATGAATTCCACAAGAATTATAAATTTATTAAACTACTCATGTTTATTGTGCTTTTAATCTTCAATGTCCTCACTTCTCTACTTGAACCCCATATTTAATAAGGAGTATATTATTTTGAACTTGATACTAACTTAATTAATGAATGTAGATTCATTTAATGATGTCTTTTTAACAAAATTTTGTTTTTCATGGATGACTAAAAATTAATGACGTCAGTAGAATTACAAAAAGTATAGATTTATGATGACTAGGGAGTACAAAGGACCATTTTAAAATAAATTGTAAAGATTAACTTTTCTAAGTGTTAAACATTTTGAGATCCAAATGAAACCATTTTCACTAGGGTCAAAATCTATATTAGGAAGTGCTTTAGATCTTGTGAATTCATGAGTTGAGCTAAAGTTCTACGTCTATTATAACTTAGATGTACCACATTTTATATATTATTATTTGACTCCCAAAAATATAGATTTATTTTTTCTTTCGTACGTTTCAATATATAAGTCTATCTCTTTTAAGAGAAAAGTATTAAAAAATTTTTAATATTATATCCCCTATTTAATACAGTCATTTTTTTTATCAATACCAATATTTTTATATAATATCAAGAAATATTAATAGGATACAATGGAGTGATAAAGTTAATTTATATTTTCTCATTAAATGTAACTTATTAATTAAAATAAAAAAAGAAAAGTAGACCTATAAATTATGAAACGAGGAAATAATAAATTTATTTTCATAAATTACACATTTTTTAGTTGATATTATTTAGGTTAATAGCGTATGCTTTTTGTATATGTGGATTGCACAACTTTCGTGGAGCGTGGCAATCCATGATTCATATAATTATAATATTATATATGAGGAGTTTTGCACTTTTGTCACAAGTAAATAAAAAAGCTTTGCTAGTAAGTTAGGTAATTAACACGTGTCGTTAGACGTTCACGCAGCACGAAATGTTCATACACTTTACTGTACCTGCCCGTTGAGTCAAAGACTTCAATCCTAAGAAAGTTCATTACATGCTTACAAGTATATATATATCTTTGTGTGTGTGCGTGTGTGTTTAAATGTTTGGGTAAATTTCACTTTGCCCTCAAGAAGTTTCTGAATATTTCAGAATACCCCCTGAGGTATCTGAAATTACATATTTCCCCTAATCAAAATACAAGTTTGGCATGCATGAAAAAAGTCCATTCTACTCTTCATTTTAATATCTTATTTTATTCATTTTGAAATTAATAATTGTAAAAATTCTAGAAATACATCACATTTTGAGGAAAATATTATATATATATATAACTATACAATCCATTTCTTAAGATTTTTTTTTTTAAACAAAAAAGGAACAATTTTATTAAAAAGGAAAACAAACAATATTAAAAGGTGCATTCCCCAGTGTATTACATCAATCGAAGACCTAAAATCAAACTATAAACGTAAACCAAAAGAAACTTATAAAGCATACATCAGCCAAATAAGCAACATAAAAACAAGAGCAAATTAGTAGCATAGGTTTAGCAAATCCAAATCCTCTATCTAAGCATAAGAAATTAAATTAAATAAAGAATGGGTACTACATAAAGGGCAATTCGATAATTTAAAAATTAACTTATAGCCTTAAAGCTAATTTTCACCTTGCCTCCAAAACTTTGGGGGTAAAGTGCAATGAACATGCATCCTTAAGGGGGATAATATAATTTCAGATACCTTAGGGGGTATTATGAAATTATCAGAAACCTAAGTGCAATTTACCCTAGATGTTTCTATTTTCATATTTTTTTATTGGCTCAAGACTCAAAGTATGATTATGTACTTTAATTAGATTAAGGAAAGTCCTTGTTATTATTGTATTTATTTTGCTCGTTAGGAAAGGTATCCCTTATATTACTTCGAGGTAAAGGTTGGAACAATACTGCATATACGTACACAAACATATGTTTTATTTCTTATAATTGCATGTCAAACAAATTTCACTCACAAACTTTAAAATTAGAATACGATTATAATTTCTTAAGACGAGTTAGCCATGCAAGAAATTATTTTTAGGGTGAATGTGCTGAAAAATTCAAGATATACTGATAAATTAATTAAAAATTAAATGCAATATAGATTAATTTAAATTTTCGAGGTTATTTGCACTATTTTGATGTGTATGGGTGACATATTAATATATATTAACTCTTGATGCTCAATTATGAATACATGTTATGCATCCAGATTCGTTATTATAAAAAAATCAACCGAATGTGTATGGAAACGTCAATTGATATCTAATCCTATCACGTCTTCAACAAGCTCATAACTTTTAGTTTCATATAATTAACTTTCTAGATAATTAGACAACCTAATCCACAATGGTAATTTGAGTAAAAAAAATGACCCAAAAGAAACAAATTGATAAAGAAAACACAGCCAGGCAAAATTTTAGCCAAAAATACCAAATGCTTTTGCTTTGATTGCACTCAAGTAGACCTCTTCAAGTTTCTAAGATATGAGAGCAGTTCAATGATTTTGAAACACTTTTAGGCATGATTGTACACTCCCTTTTGAACTTTAAAAACGAAAAGGGAAACTAAAGTAGATGAAAATATCTAATTAACGTTACACCTAATTTACATGAAGCTTCCTAGTTCCTAATGCTTGTAAAAGCAACCGTGGAAATTATAATTCTATTAAGAGAAAATTAAGACCAAATTGGCACGAGGTATAATGAATATTCCAATTTCAGAACTAGGCCAAATGAATCTTTAAAAGCAAGATGGTGCATTTTTTACTATATTTTCACCTTCCAACTGTTCACAACTCATAAAGTGGATGTTGCAAGGCTGTCCAAAAGTGATCATTAATGCAAAAATAAAACATAATCTCTTCAAAACTATGAAATAACTTGGTACTTACTATCCCACTATCTTAGACTAGCCGACTTGGCACATATGTTATGCGTGTGTAACTCGGATTATAATCTTACCTTCTATATTTTTTTTTCATTTCCTACCAATCCAACAAGATAAAAAAGAAATAATTAAATTGATTACTCGTGAACAAAAGAATGAGAGGGGAGGAGCATTTCATATGCAGTAAGAACAAGGGAGACAAAAAAGGGAGCGAGGGGTTCAATGTTTTGATAGGGGTATTAAGTTTTGCCAATTTTGTCCTTGCGAGTTGATGGTTCTATTTTTATTTAGCAGTAATTACTGAAGTCGTTGAAATGTTAAAGAATCAAACCAAAATTTGACGCAGCCTCAAATCTTTTCTCAATTTTGCCGCTTTATATATTAAAAATTTGAGATAATTGTACAGTTTATGTACTATTTTCATTGAACTCGACCTCCAAGTATCAAATCAAAGTTAGTGTCACAAATGTAATGGAAAAAAGTTTCTTGTTCAATTTAATAATAGTTTGAAAATTTACCTTATAGCAAAAAGTTTATTGTACCGACAATAATGTATCGAAAATGTTTTACAAATCCTTATGATAAAATTTCTTATGTGTTATCATTTTCTTATAAATTAGATCAACGCAAACACATAATGTAGTCAATATTGTTGGTACATGAATTGCTTCGTTTTTTAAATACTTGTCTAAATTTAGCTAAGATAATTTGTAGTCTGAAAATACAGTTGGTTAGTTTTGGGCCTAATTTCCAAGTTTGGGCTCAAATTCATTTTAAACCATAGCTTACAAAGTTGGATGCATGAGAACCATAGAAATAGAAACTAAATTTATTTTAGCCCAATAAAAAATTAAGTCAAGTTCATTTCCACATAGGGGCAAAGATATTTTGTGATAGTCACATGTTTGAGATTTTCAGAATAACACAAGAGCCACAAATCTAAGAACTCAAAAAAGACATGGCTGTGGGACAATATATCCATCATTATCACCAACTAAAATGTTACAACCGTTAAAGACATATTCAAGGTGGGTAGTCCCACAAAATAATTTAATAAAAATGAATAAATAAATAAATAAAATGATGAATTAATGTGGCTCACATCCTAAAAAGTCTCCTTTTTGGAAAACTTTTAACCAAGATGTCTGTGAATTGAAAAGCAAAATCCCACACTCTAAATGAGGGTTTTTGTTGGGGGAGGAAACTTGACCATATGTTGATGGTGTTAATTACTAATTGTCCCTATAGTTCCATAGAAATTTCTATTTGGTCCCTTTAGTTTTGAAGGAAACAGTAACAAGGCACAAATTTGGAACAAGTGATGTAATATGCCCTTATTATGATCATTTATGTTGCTATTATCTCGAATTTTGAGGACTTTTGGGTTAGTAATCTTAGGAGAAAGACTATATTCCCTCTGTTTTATATTAAGTGTTTAATATTACGCCGCAAAGATAAAGAAAGCCATTTAAAACCCTCATTTGTATAAAAAAAATATTAATATTTTACCATATTACAGTTGTTGAGATAGTCCAAAAATTAATATGTTGTGTAACTAATAGGATTAAAAATGAAAAAAAGTTAATAAAGATGACATTGGATTTTTAAACAAACACTTAATATGAAACGGAATTTTTTGTCTAAAATGATATTTGATATGAAACTGTGGGAGTGCAAGAGACCAATTATATCACTTTTATTAAAGTATGGGGACAAGAAGACTTGGGCTTTATCAGTGTTTCAATTGAAACTGGGGGACCTTATATAATTGTTTTGAAACTATAGGGACCATTTGTGTAATTCACCATAGAATGATGATATATATTGATGTGAATTATATCCCCATCTTTAGTTACATGGTTTGAGTAGGGCTACACGTGAAGGCATGCAACTTGGGAAAAAAAGATTAAATATTTTTTAGATAGTAACTAATATTAAAAGAAATTTACATTGTGGTTGAAACATTAGGTGATCAGTGCCACAATACACATGCATGCATGATCAAGACATCTTCATATTCTAGGATATTCCAGCCTCAATTTAAAAAAAAAAAAAAAACTATATAGGAGACATTAGTAGCCATATAAATGTGATATAAAGTTAAGATAACAATTATACTGTCGAGTTTAAGGCTCGAGTTTAGGCTTTCACAATACTAATCTTTTTTTTAAATAGGCACAACAAAATATTTTTTATACCAACATTCCTAGCATCAAAGCATAATCTCTTCGAATGCTTTAAATCAAAAATTTGTGCCGATACACATACAAGCAACATGGAAGAGCTCGTAATCATAAAGCTCGAGCTCGTCTTTAAATAATGGACTCAAGATACATTGAAATATAACTAGAATCGTTTGTACACTTGGTGAACAAAATAATGTGTTTCTTGCAGTGACAACTCCCCGAATCCAATTCGTAACAAAGCAAAATTTTTATAACAAAATACATTCAAAGTTTTTGATTACATGCTATAATCTCTAAATCCTAAAATTACAAAAGTCAATCTAAGACATGTCTTACAAAGTCCTATAATAGCTAGTGGCAAACCCAGGATAAATTTATGGGAATGACTGAAATTACTAAAAAAAAATTATATAGAAAATTTAACTCCAAAATTACGGAAAAAAAATTTACACAAAAAATTTTGATACTAAAAAGTTATAGGAGTGACTGTAGCCCTTTTTAACAAGTTAACTGTACATCCCTCGTATCTACGCAACAAACCAAACTCAAAGTAGCTAAGATGAAAGAATTGTCACATTATTTTTAAACTCCTGGTGAAAAATCTAGCAACTTCATAACAATTCATGTGGAAAAGGAACAAAGACATGCAAACTTCTTTGGTCCACAAAATTTCTACTTGAAGCTTCTAAATCTTCTACAACTACTACTATAAATATTAGGGCACATTCCTTCAACTTCTCCCAACTACTCATTCTCAAGTTAACTCTAACACCACTTTGAAAAAAAGATACAATTTCCCCGACACATGGCACCCCATGGAGAAGCCGCGGCGAGTTCCTTCTCGAAAACCAAGCCCCCCATGCTCTCCAGCGACGGACTCAGAAGGACTTCTTCGGACATTTTGTTCGAGCTAAGAAAAGAGGCCATCGAGATCACAGACACAAAACAACTCCCACCGATATCCGAAGTTGAGAACGCAAAATGCGAGTGTTGCGGGATGATTGAGGAGTTCACTCCTGAGTACATCGAGAGGGAGAGGGAAAAGTACTTAGGGAAGTGGATTTGCGGGCTATGCTCGGAGGCGGTGAAGTGCGAAATGGACAAGAATGGAAATAATAGAGAAGAGGCTTTGAATAACCACATGAATGTTTGTGTTAGATTTAACAAGTTTGGTAGAGCCTATCCTATTTTGAACCAAGCTCAGGCTATGAGAGAAATGTTGAAGAGGAGCTCAAGGGGGCCTAGGGCTAAATCTATTAGCCCAAGGGATAATGGTAAAAATGGGGCTAAGGCGAAAGGGATCGCTAGGAGTTCGAGTTGTATCCCCGCGATTACTAGGGATATGACTGACCTGACCATAGCCAATTAATCGATGTTTAGTTTTTCGTATCGCTAAGAAATCTCTTTCCCGCTACTTTTTCTTGTCTTGTATAACTGTGCGTTCTCGGCTATCAATGACAACAATCTATCTCCCGACTTTTGCTATCTTGTCTCCGTTATGCTTATACGAATGACAACTTATAGGCATACGGACCTTAGTGAAACGGGTTTGTAAGATCCACGGACGATGTGTTGTAACGGATAGTTAAGATGTGACGTTTTATGATCTTCAGATGCTTAAGCCACTTTTTATGGGATTTGCTCTCAATGCAAGAGACTTCTGTTCTTATAATTTGGAAGAATTTTTTTTACAGAATTAATGTGTTTTAAAATAAAATTACTATAAACCGAGGACAATTTATTGTATATAATTTTAATTAAAAATAAAATAAAAATATCGATAGTAAGTTGTTCTCTGTTTGTAGTATATCATCCCAAAAACACAGTAATTCCTGTATAGTAGGCGAAAAAAATTCTAGTATTGAGAGGTATTCCCTTTTAATGATCTATTGTCTAACGTTAATGAATGGATTATGTATTTAATTGCGCTTTTGCTGGGTTCATTTACCTTTTGTTGGGTTCGATCAAATTAACCAACCATAGCTAACTTTTTAAGTTTAATGCAGCCGTGCTAAAGTGCTACTTATACATAGATGCAATAACTATTGTTCTTGTGAATTAACAAGATATAGGATCTATATATACACACACGCCGAGGATAATCTAGAGCACAAATTTCCAGCATCATAAATGCTTTAACTAGTATAATCTTTTTAAAATCATATGCTTACAGTTAAAACATCATATACTTGAACTACAATTAATTTTCTAAAATAGAAGTTAATACAAGTTGGCAACTTCATGTCTGACCACTTCAGATCAGCATAATGATCGAATGACCGATACTTATGATTTCAAACATATGTGTCGCAATTGGGCCCACAACCCCTAACTTGCTAGGCTGAACCTTGATCCGTATTGAGAATTATCGTAAGTACGAGACACTGGAGAGACACTGGACCCTGTGAACTAATCAAACGGCGCAAACCGCCGTAAACCACATATTTCAAAAAAAAAAAAAACAAAGAGAGATCTCAGCTATTTAATAATCCTGTAGAACTTCTTACTCATTTATAAAACAGTTTGAAGCATAAATAAAATAAAAAGAATCATACTTGCTCTCACACAAGGCGGACTCACATGAATATTTACTCTATTTATAAATGAATTAAGTTCGAGTATTTTTTTATACTCGACTCGAATTCGAATCGAGTAATGAGATGACCTCAAGTGGACTCTTATATAACTCGAGTACAACACAAAAATATATATATATATACAAGTATATTTATTTATTAAAGCTAAGGGGAAAAAGAAAAAGAAAAAGAAACTTAGCCTAATTTTGACATTTTTAGTTGAGTCGGGTTCAAATTTTGAACTAGACTTTAACTCAGATTTGAGCTCAAATGTTGCTACTTTGCCAAGTCAAATTCAAATATGTTGATACTCGGCTCATTGACTCCACTAGATTCAAAAATGATTCACTTAGTGATAGTCACATTCTACACTATACAAAAAACCATTTCGTCAAGTCATGCTTTAATCCAATTTCAGAGAAAAAGTTTACCACTCAGAATAAAAGCACATTGTGCGTTCAAAATCTTCTACGTGTTCACCACTCAAACGATTCTAAAAATACACTGGGCGTGTAATTTCTATGCTCAGCTTTGTTTTTGAAACTTGAAGAAAACCAATTGAAAACTTTGATTTAAGAGAATAACAACTACCAAATTAGTAAATATTGAGAAAGCATCTATAAATAAAGTAATCCTTTTACGGGCTCGTAAACGTTCCAACACCCTACACAAAAAAAACGAAATCATCACAAAATGCAACTTAGGATATTGTCGAAGCAAAAACCATCACGCAACAAGCTTCTACAGCAAAAGGCACAAACGATAACCGGACCAAGACAGGAATAAGCAACGTTGCAAGTCTTAAAAGGCTACTACATGTCTTAATATTCATAGTACTAGAAATTATTCAAGTCTTAATTACTATTTAAGAGTACCAGCAAGAGTTATCGACATTCTTTAGTGGGCTCTCACACGAAAGACCAATTCAGGAACATGAAACAGATGCAGTGCGCGTTCTCTTCTTCATTCAGCACCTTCCAAGCTACGGCTCTCTCGTACGAAACAGGCCTCCCCATGCTCGATAAACATATGCCCCCTTGAAGACACGCAAAACCCTTGGGACAAAAAGAGAATCATACAGCCAAACCACAGGAGCAATTTTAGCAAATAATATTTTGCATATGGAAGACAAAATTCAACCTTTTTATGTTTTTAAGAGAGATTGCTGACCTGTGTAGTGATTTGAGGGATCTCGGTGCAGAGGGTTTTCCTTCCGTGATCGTCGAATATCTTTTCCAGTGTAATATCTTGGAGGGCAACCAAGGTTGTCTCAAGCATGTCGAGACCAGCCTGGTTTGCAAAAGTGAAAACTGGCAGTGCCTGTCAACGAAATTAGACGGAAAACATTAGAGGGCTTCGACAAGTGCAGTTACATGAAGTTGCGAGACAGAGAGAGAGATTGCAAGTAGCACACCTTGAGAGAGCAGCAAAGAATAGCATCAGAGTGGTGCCAAAGGGTTTTAAGGTTGGTATCATTGCCTTCACTGCCAGACTTCAGTAGTTCTACTCCCAAATAGCACCTGGTATGCAAAAAATTAAAGCAAACAAATGTTATAATTGTTTTAATTGAAACACTTAAATCTTGAATATAAAGTAAGAAAATCACAAATTTGGATATCAAATACAATTGTGTTTTCATTTTTCAATAGTCAGGCAAATAAAGTTGAGACATCAAATTTCTCAAAAAAAAAGATTGTTTCTCTTCAAACACTACTTAGTAGCAATAAAAGGGAAATACTGCTAAAGGCACAACACTAGATAATCTACCTATAACTGTGGCAGATCCACCTGGCAAGAGTATTTGCTTCAGGAGTACCCAGTGGAAGACGCAGTCCGCCGTGAGAGCTAAAGTGAGAAGGAGATAGAGCCAGTGCTACCCTTTGAACCGATGAGATAATGCTACGCACGTAATTACGAGCCATTGCAGCAACACTGTCTTGCATGTGGCTTTCAAAAGCGAATTCAAATGCTATTGTCATCACCGATCTCATGCTCCCCCTACTAGGACCATAATCGCTGGATGCTTTGTTTCCAGCGGGCCCGATATCCAAAGCAGAAGCAAGGTCAAGGGTGCGATTTGGACTCGATGCTTCCTGCACATTTATCACAGTTAAACTTCCGTTTCGGTTTAGCCAAAAAAGGGGGTACCATAGAAAATTGTTCAAACTAAAAACATATAATAGTTGGTTATCTTACCTTCCCAGGATCAAGAGGAATAATGCGAAAACCGGAAGGTAAAAGAGGTGCATCATCAGCAAAAGAGGCGTCTATAGGAGCGAATATAAGTTCAGAGCAGGTGCCAATAGAATTCTCATCCATTCCGCTGCAAAGCTATTTACAAGTACAAACATAAAAGAGTTAGCATTACCATAAGCCACATATACTGACAAAAACAATCAAGTAATAATGAGGTATTACAAAAATTAACTGCGGAAATGGAAGAGGTTACGACATATCCATTACTTGCAAGAGAAATATATCTCGAGGCAGGAGTGCATCACCAGGACACTGGCTTAAACCTTCCAACTTGATGACCTCCAATAGCTATTGACAGAAAACGAAATTTAAATAAATGCAATAGATTCAACTAAAAAATACAGATGCCTGAAAAAACACATTAACAACCCTGGTTCATAACTATAATGTCCCATACCTCTTCATGCTCGATGGTATGAGCCAAAGGAAGTATCACTTGACCCCCAAAACCACCAACTCGAGATCCAGGTAATCCAGACGGACCAACTTTCACTGCAGCAGCAGAGTAAGCATCGATGCTATTATCTGCCCATTCGGATCTATGCTCCCTCAAGAACCTAAGAAGTATTGCAGGTGGAACATTCTGGAAAAGAAGTTGTGGCAGATCAAATGTAAAAGGGGAAATAAGAAGGATAAAACAGGAAGATATTTATGAAAAACTAGTTGATAAAAAAAATGTACACGAAAACCATGTAAAGGAGAACAAAATAGGACCGTCAACCATAAGAAACATTTTGTCCGTTAGGATATAGACAATCCGCTCAAAGGTTGACAAAGAGGAATATGATTTTTGCCAGTATAACCGTATGCTGTAATCATGCACATAGAGCTGGTACATACAAGGAGATTTTCGTAACCACAGTTGGAAACTAACGAATACCAAAATGGATGTCAATCTTTCCCTTGGCTTTTCCAATAACATAGCACACACGTTCCTACACAAATAAGGTTACTTTCTCCTATAGCTATGATAGTAAGATACTTTTTCCTATCCAATGCCATTCCAACACTTAACCAATTCCTATATTTTCCTCGTCAATGTTTAACCAATAATTGAAGTTACTAATAGCAACCATGTTTAGACAAGTGGCTCACCTGCAAAAGCATAGATGCTTTAGCACAGAGCACCGCATTGCTGACCGCAGAAAATCCATTGCCAAATGTCAGATTTAAGCCCATCAGTTTCTCAGGTGAAGAGTTGACAAGGATGGTGACATCATCCATGCCATCATTTCCAATCATAGACCACCCCTCATCAGCAAACCCATTCAGAGCCTCATTGAAACCCCTGAAAGAAAACATGAACAAGAGAATAAAACTAATGATGCTGAAGAAAGAAAAGTAATACCTCCAATGAAAGAACAAAGTGAAGAAAATTATACTAACCGACTCAATCTTTGGCTCAGTCCCCTTAATGCTGCAGGCCTTCTAGCCCAGTTGTTGGTATTAGATTGGGTAGTCTCCTGAGCTATCTGCCTCAGTTGCCGTAGAGCCTGTATCAAAAAGGAGGGGCCACAACATGAAATAAGCGATTAACGAAACTATTTTTTACTTATAAACACAAAGAAACTAGGTTCACTTGAATATAGTCATCTACTGTGAAGAAGAATAGCACTTACAGCAATTGTTGTCTTCTGAGCTAGCACAGTTGATGATTCATACAGAGGGCGCAGAACTTCAGGTACGCTCCATGCCTATTCAGATTTTTAAGATAACAGAATTTATAGTTTCAAAATTATTATTATTATTATAAAATATACATTGTGAATGAACCAACTAATTAAAAGCGTATTCTTCACCTCCAAATTCATGTGGTCAACAATGTGGATAATTGAGCCACCCCCTTCACAAGGCCTAATGAGGTACCCACTGGGAAGCATTTCAGCTCTTGAAAAGTTGTGCACTGGTGGCATGCTTGGTCCATTTTGAGTATTACTCAATGACCTTTCACATACCTGAGTTCCATTAGGGTCACGAGAAAATGTGAGGTCATTCAAAAGTGCAAACAGAAATGAACATCAACCCAAAATTACAATTGGCCAAACAAGAAATAAATATACCATGGGGAAAAACAATTATGTTCCTAATTTCAACAAGAAAAGGGTCCTCATGGTTTTACCGACAACCCTTCTTTAAAAAAAATTCAGGTTTGAAATTGAATCCGTCAAAAGAAGCCAACCATCAAAAAAAACACCAAGAGAAGTAAAATTTTATCCCTACATTCAAGGTTTGAATAGGAATCCCACAAATTTTGTTCAAAAATAAAGTAAAGGTCAATATGCTTATATGGGAAGAAATACAAGGACGCAAAAACAGAATATACAATTAACATCTAAAAGGAATAGATGAAAGTTACCACAAGACTTCCATCCTCCATCATTGAAGTATAACGTAACAACCAGAAATCTCGTGCAGGCGCCAGTGTAGTTGGCGCATAGAGCTAAGAAATAAATGTCCAAAAATTAAATGAGCAATTTTGCATCAACATACTGACAAAACACCAAATGACGAAAAAAAAATAAACAAAATTAGTCTACCTGCATATAAAGCAGCTCAATGGTTCCACCATTAGCAGTAGGCAACACATTCAGAACATCCACAGCTCGGCAATCGCGGAACCACGAAGGCCGATCTTTAAGGATCTCCGCGACCTAAAATGAGGTAAGGCAATTAATGGAATTCACATGGCTCCGGAATAACATTCGGAAGATTGGAGTACAAGGAAAATGACGATCTTACCCTTGTAGGCTCTAAACCTACTAGGCCACATGCACGTGCTGCCACACCAGTGCAACCATGAGAAATAGCAACGATTCCAATGGAATCCGGACCAGGCTGAGAATATAATAGAAAGAAATCAGTTCAAGGAAGAAATTGTCCAAATTGAAAAACATTTCTAAGCAAATTTTAATCATTGATCCATGTAACAACCAATTTTAACAATCATAACCCAGAAATGTGATCTTGATAAAACCCTAGCACAAAAAAAAAAAGGGAAGCTCAATTATAATTTGCTGTTTAAGGCGAACAATTATTTTCATCACCATAACTTATCTCAGAATTCCAATTTTGGCATGGATTATACAAGTCATAACCAGCAATTTTAACGTTACGAGCATCTAGATTGAACCATAGTAGGAAAAGTAACTAAAAATACAATACCAAATTGTAAACCACTATAGGTACCGATATGTAATGTCAACTTAAAGGCGCCCCATGATCTCTTTTTTTTCAAAAAGCATAATTAAATACTTATTAATAATTAATACTCCTCTTGGCCAGTATTGTTCAATAACAGAAGGATAATACGCAAAACAAGCTCGAGTGTACCTTCATTCCAGGCATTTGGACCCACTCAACAGCAGTTCCGGTAGCCTTTGAAAGAAACTCTGTTAAAGTTTCTTCCGCAATGGACAAAAGTCTACAACATAAGAAACAAAATAAACAAAAGAACATAAATAAATACTTCTCATAACCACAAAAGCACAGACCCAGAAGAAGAAAAACCGCACAACAAAAATATAGCCACTAACCCAGCAGGACTAGCGTCCCTCGGCGGATGTTGAGGAGTTATATGGTGTTGACCACTTGTCACCACGGACTCACTGCTCGTGTCTTTACTCGCAAGTGTCACCTATAATTATGAGCTTTAATAATTATCCCTTTTTACGAGCTTTTTATCAAAATATTGTTCCACTGGAAAATAATTCCTAAATTATTGCCCAGTTGGAAATATTTCCTTTTCTAGGCCCATTATTATTTACAAAATGCCCGCACTCTTATCAAATCATTCAAAAATAGTCACCAAATTAAATCTCAAAGCAATTAAATCTTTATCTCTTTATTTATGAAAAAAAACTAATATAAATTAGAAACATAAGCATCAACCTCAAAAATAAACTAAACACCTTGACATCGAAACGAATTATAGATCATTTGGAATTGAGATCTTGCTTGAACATTATATAACTGAATGAAAAATTATGCCTTCCAAATGCGATCATTGAATACCAGAATTAAATTCTTTACATATAATTATAATTCATTCATAATATATTACCATGCAAAAGCACACGTGATAAATTGGAGACTAACAAAACTATTAGTTACGTTTCTAAAGACACGTGATTTTAAGTTTTGACGAACCTTTTTTGCATAAAATTTCAATTTATATTTTGTAATCAAGAACTGAAGTTTCAGTATAGAAGAATACTTTTTTATTTATTGGATATAGGCTTTAGTCTTATCTTACTTTTATTGCTCGAGGGCAAATGAATTTAACGTTCGTTTTTTAGTTTCTCAATAATAATACACCAAATCCAATTCAATAAAATTGTAATCATATTGCTGTTTACTTGAGTTATTTTTGTTATTGTTATTTTACCCTTTTCAATCTATATATGCTAAAAAAAAATTAAAATTAATAATAATAATTTTTTGGTGATGACATAAAGAACATGAATTACTATAGAATGATTTGAAAGTGGCTTCATCATTTGTAAACAATGCATCTAGATAGGGAAACACTTTCAAGATAAAAAAAAAGTTTAGGAATTATTTTTCCAAGCAACAATATATTGGGAAAGAACTTTCTTAGATTAGCATATACTTAAGATGAGATACAATCCAACACCAAACCAACAAAGAACATTAACTGAAGATCCAACAGAGATTAAGAACCAATGTGTAATCTTCCATCCCCAAGTCCTAAATTTTAATAGAAATTATTATGGGGCTTATCATTAAAGTGGGGAGCAAGAAAATAAAGGGGGTTGTAATTATCATTATTAATTAACATAAAAGAAGCTCACATTCTGGGTATGTTGGCGAAAGTAGCCATTCTCATACACCAGATGGGACACTTGCTTTTGCAGACGATCGTTCTCTTCCATCAACAGCTTGTTCATAGCCGTAAGTTTTCGATTCACCGCCTGCAACCGTGATGCCTCCTTCCTTTGCTTCTCTCTGCACCTGAAATACAAATCCAATATACTATAAAACAATATCAATTTCAGAAACGGAAATCCATTTTTTACCACTTTTTTCCAAGCCAAACTCATCATACTGGGAAAACAAAAACCGAGGTCCAATAAACTATGATTCTATTATAGCATTCAAACCAACATTTCTCATTTATTATGTATATTTATTTATAGTTTCTAAATATCTCTTTCTAGAATCCCATTTTTCATACAAAACAGAAACAAGTCACCAAACTTCCTAAAATGTCGTTTCTATAGATAAAAAATTAAGATAAAAAATAAAAAATTTTGAAAAAATATTTTTCTGATATATTGCTGCATTTGTTTTATTTTAGTGCAAAATTTTTTATTTTTTTTCTAGAGAACATGTGAATAGTAACTTTCTCAACTATAACATTTCTAGAAACCTTGCAGAAAATAGGGACATTTCTCTCCTCAATTTCTCATTTGAGAGTTTCTAGAAAGACTGGTCGGAATGCTCTATATGATTATTTTTTCTTGCTTTGAGAATTTAAACCAAAGTCAGTCAACCCACTAAAAGATCAGCTTATTTCTATGAAAATAGACGATATCATTACATTAAATCTACTACTCAGTCAATTCTTGTTTGGCTTTTCAACCCAAACATCAATATATAATACAGAAGGAAAATCCAAACCTAAATCCCAAAATCCACCTTTCATAACTAATGCCAGTTATCAAATGTAATAACCAAGTAATGTACATTATCAGCTAAGAAAACTGAGTTTATCTGTGAAAAAAAAAAGCAAAAGGAAACTGTAATATTTGAAAATATTAACCTATCCTTCCAAATTAGCTCAACCAAAATAAGGAGCTACTACTTAATGTTTGTCTTTTCAAACCAAAACATCATTCTATAGACCCAGCAAGGGCAATAACCAAAATGCAAATCACAAAAACTACGCTTTTAAACTGAAGCCAATTATTTAAAAAAGAAAAGAAAAGCTTACTACCCAAATAAATGCCCATTATCAGTCAATAGAAATATTTGTACCTCCTATTCTGAAACCAGACTTTGATCTGCTTCGGTTCAATGTTCGAGAGAATCGGGCACTCACGGATTAGCTGCTGGCGGCGAATCGAGCTGGGTTTCGGGCACTCGTGATAGAGCCTCTCCAAGGCCTCAACCTGCTCCGGCGTGTAGCGGACATACTTGCCGTTATCCATCACCACTCCCTTACCATCCTTGCAGGACATAGCCATCATCTCTCCCAAACACCCTTTCTCTTTCCCCCTCTAAAAAACCCTTTTCTCAAAATGCCCACAACCTGTTTGCGGAAATGCTTAAGAGAAAATCACAAACCCCACAGATCTAAATAAATTATTAAAACTAATTTTAAGATAAACCCAACTGCGACAGTAATTCCACAGATCTAAATAAATTATTAAACTAAATTTTATTTAAGGCAAGTAGACAACCCAACTGCAACGTTGCTCCAAACACTATGATTTTTTAAAATTTTCGTAATTAGAGCTACCTAAACACTAAAATAGGAGATTGAGCGGAACCCTTGTCGCAAGAACGGAGCTTTGAGCCTCTCACACTGTGTACCCAAATCGAACAAAGAGGAAATGAGAAAAACCCGGTCTTCATCTCACACCCTCCGATTGACCGAATAATACATATACATATACATACATAAGTAAATATATATATAATTCAATGAATAGTAGTAGTAGTAAATGGGGAGGATATTAGGGTGCAGAGATATGCGATTTGATTCTCTCCGATTAAAGGCGCATTGAATTGTAAAGTGGAACCCTAATTGCTGAGACAAAAGGGAGGAAAAAGGGTGTGGGTTTTTTAGCGTGAGTGTGGTGGTTCTCTCTCTACAGTGATGAACAGGACCTTGTATTTCATTGGGGTTGGGTCGCTTTCGGCTTTAGAGAGAGAGAGAGAGAGAAAGACTGTGGGTACTGTGCAGTGGACTAAAATTGGACTATGGGAATATTTCGGTTGATGCAGTGTGATGACGATTTTGCCCTTGTGGATTATGTTGGTAATCCTTGGACCTAGTTTGGAATTATTTTTTCTTATTTATTATTTCTATTTATTTTTCTTAAAATTTGTACCATATAGTATTTGATAAATTAAAAAAACTATTTTTTATAATTTTTTTCTTCTTTTCTAAG
>MKEJ01048718.1:0-12480 GCA_001753735.1 Embelia ribes | reverse complement strand
ATCATATACAAAATTATAAATTAATTAATTTTAATTTACATATTTTTTGTTAAGAGATAATAATATATCTTTAAATATTTAGATTTATAATCATCACAAATAAAATTTAAGCAATCCAAAATAAAAATATCAAAACTTAAGGAATTTCAAGTGATAATATTTTATCTTTAAATATTTAAATTAATAATTATCACAAAAATAAAACTTAAATACTTTTATGCTAAGTTTGTAACAAAAGTCAACATACCCAAATAGATAATACACTATCTTTAAAGATTTAGATTGATAACTATCACGAAAACAAAAATTTAAGTAATTTAAAATAAAAATTTCATAACTTAAAAAATTATAACTTACAATTATACAAATAGAAACCAAACTTAACAAAATATTTAAATATTATATTAATTCTTAAGAGTACAAATTAGTGCAACAAGATCATTTTAAGAGTACATGAATTAAGAAAATTATTAATTTACATCAATTGTAAATAAAATAAATAATATTTTACTTTACTTACCTTCATTAAATATTTAAAAAATATCACTCTAATTCATTAATAAGGTAAAATTAGAAACAATAAATTAATTATTTAATAATTTTCTAAATGTACACCTAAAAAGGAATTAAAAAAAATCTAAAGGTATTCATCATCATTATCATCATCCAACCTTTTAAAATCCAAATAAATTGGGGTAAACTAAATGAAATAAAATAAGACATGTCGTTGCCGTGAATTTTTCGACGCCACTCATTTATATCGAAAACTATTTTCTCGTTCAACATTGTAACATAAATATCATTTTATAATAATTGTATCTATATAAATTAAATACAAGTAATTTATAACCACATGTAATTTTTATAATAAATTTATAAACCACATGTAATTTTTAAAAGGGAAAATTTTTAAAAAAATATTTTTTTAAAATTAAATGAGAAATAATGCAGTTATTGTACCCTCTCCCACTCTCCTCACACAACGATTTCGATCCCAAATGCATAACATTTACACACAGCTGTATATGTATATATGTATATATATAATCAAAATTTCGATTCAGACCTAGCGGTGTATTGATGATCTCCGTTCATCCCGATCTGGAATCAGATCTAGCTCTTCAAATTCGTTGATTCGATCCAATCGGTGCTCCTAGGGTTTGGGATCCGGTATTATAGTTTGGCGATTTGGGAGATTGAGGTATAAATATGATTTCGTACATTTAATTTTGGCTGATTTGCATCAATTTTTGGGGTCGTTACCTTGTTTTTTTTTTTTTTGGCTTTTTAAATTTAGAATTTAGTTGTATATATATTACTGTGCAGTTAATGTTTGGATCGGTTTAGGTTAGAGACTTCGAATTATTGTTGGGTAATATGAAAATTGAGGTATGTGTAAATTGCCGTGCTCTTAAAATTTAACCCATAGATTTGGATGACTTTAGATTTGAGACTGAGTATTTTTCCTGGGAAATTTGAGAAGTTGAGGTATAAATGAATTTCAGTACACTGAATTTAAAAAAAAATATAAAATTGGATGAAGTATAGGTTTGAGACCATGTTGTTGCTAGGTGATTTGAAAATTTGAGATATATATAAATTGGAGTCACTGAATTTTCCATAGATTTGGATGAATTCAGGTATGAGACTTTGTATTGTTGCTGTGTGATTCAAAAAGTAAAAATAAAAATTGGGCTTTATTGATCTTTGTATATCGATTTCTTAACAAATTTGAAAGAATATAGGATTCTAGACACTGTGATATTGTTGGGTGATTCGAAAATTCAAACTAAATGTTGTATTTTGCGTTTTCTGTAGATATGAAACAATATCTATTGTTCAAACGTGGGTTGATTTAAAGATTTGGAGTGAAATTGAAGGATTAAGGCAATTTGGAATTTTAAGGGTTCCTTCTTGATTTTGAAAATGCTGCCCAAAACCACGAGTTCATCGTTCCGAGACCGGACACAAGAGTTTCAGAGCATAGCAGAGAGGTTGAAGAAGTCATTTTCGTCGAGCAGTAGCAGTGGCTCGAGATCTGGTGATCAAAGGGTGGTGGTTGCTAAGCAGTCCGAGTTCAACAAGAGAGCGTCGAAAATTGGGCTTGCAATACACCAGACTTCTACAAAGCTCTCGAAACTTGCAAAATGTGAGCAATAATGTGTTTATGTCTTTGGTAAATATGTATATGCTATTGTATGATTTTGTGTGCCTAATACAGTGTTCTAGGAAACTTTACGATGCTGCATCTTTGCTTTCTCTTTTTACTGTCTTCTGGTGCTAATTATGGATTAGAACATGTTTGCTTGGTAGGCCGCAATTGGTTCAGTATTTTTATTTTTAAGAACCGGCAATCATATTGCTATGAGAGGCCGACTGTGATACTAGGGATCCATATTCTTTGGTTGGGTGTAGAGAGTTTGTGACTCTGTGATTTTGATGTTCACGATAGGGTGTTTCGGGGAATTAATAGGCTGCCGCATAACTGCGTGGAATTTTCTGTATGCTTTTTTCTGGTTTTGTGATTCTTGATTATAGAGTATGATGTGTTAACTTGTTAGGTAATAATTTGATTTGGAGATACGGCATGTGTCAGGGCTTTGTAGTACATATCATCATCACACCTGCCATTTTTATTATGTTATAGTGTTGAAAAATATTTACTGCATGCATTAAGGAAAAAAAAATAAAAATTAGAAGGATGGACGACGATGATTGATGAATGTGTCTGATGCCTCTTATTGCTTTTTGATTTGTTTACATGATGCCTTAGAACTGGCAATTGTAAGGCCAAGGGAGTAGGAGCTGATAGACCAAGTGTGATACTGGAAAAGCTGGTCGTTTGGATGAGTCTGGGTACCCTAACAGGCTCAAAGCCCTTTATGATAAGAAGCTCTCTGTATGGGTCACACCGTAGTTCAAGTTGAAGAAATAGAACAGAAAGGAAGAAAAAATTAATATGATCAAACATAGGTGTATTTGTTTCTTAAGTTATCCACCAGCGTAATTTGTTTTGGTGCCAATGGAAGCTTTTAGAGTTGATTATTTTCTCCCCAGTAGTACTTACAAAGTATAGCTATATTGGTTGTTATGTACTCCGCCTTGCTTAAAATACCCACTCTTTCTAATATTTGTTAAATGAAGAAGATTTTTTTATATTGCTTATTTATTGGACACTGGTGAGTCTTTTCTATTCTAGAATCTACGATTTTGTGAATCCCTTTTGTGTTATAACTTGAGAAAAACAATGGCTTATCTGGTGGTAAGTTGCATCAGGACAATTTGTGGACACATTTACTCAATCCATTAACATAATGTGTTCATTGAAACATGAATTTGATTTGGAACTATCTACACAAGTTAATTGGAAACCATAGCGGCTGAATTGCTAATTTTTCTGGTTGTTACAACTTACATCTACTTTATAGTTTTACGACCTAGTGTCGATTGGGACCACATTATTAAGATGTTGAACTTTTCTTTTGTTGCTCTTATATTCAACCTCTGGTCAAATGCTTGAAATCTCTGAGGAGCGAATCTGTTTGATATTGCTGTTTTTTCTCTCTTCCTTTGTCATTGGACAAATTAACTTGTTTCATATATTGTAGTGTCTGCAGTTCTGTAGCCTGCATTAGTATGTACATGGAAAGAGAATTCAGTCCTCCCCCACCCCCACCCAACCCCTCACCACCTAAACCCCTTAAAATAAAGGGGGAAAAATTATTGCAAAATTTGCAAGAAAATTGGTGATTTTGTTCTGACATGAACTGCTTACTCATGATTTATTCGACTTTATTACCTTGTATATTTTGTATCCATGTAATGGAGATATATTATTTAACTATCCTCTTTTTTACAGTGGCAAAGAGGACTTCTGTTTTTGATGACCCCACCATGGAAATTCAGGAACTGACTGCAGTTATCAAGCAAGACATCACTGCCCTGAATTCAGCCGTTGTAGACCTTCAGCTTTACTGCAACTCCCGGAATGAGAAGGAAAGCATCTCCAGTGATACGAGCAGTCATTCGACTACAGTTGTGGATGATTTGAAGAATCGTTTGATGAGCACTACAAAAGAGTTTAAAGAAGTTCTTACCATGCGAACAGAGGTATAGCTGAAACTTCTTGTTTTTTCTTAAAACCATATTCTCCATGTATATGGCAACTACAATGCCATTATTGGATTTTGTGGTAGATGTTACATTGTGCTGTATATAAAATGTGTTCTACTGTTTTCTTTTTTAATTGTTCAGAACTTGAAGGTTCACGAAAACAGAAGACAGTTGTTTTCTGCAACCACTTCCAAGGATTCTGCAAACCCTTTTGTCCGCCAGCGTCCTTTGGCTGCGAGGTCAGGTGCTAGTTCATCAGCTGCTCCTCCTCCTCCTTGGGCTAATAATGATTCGCCATCTTCATCCCAGCTATTTCCAAGGTAATATCTAAAACTTTGACCAGGACACCCGTTCAAGAAGCTATTTAAAAACTCCTACGCACTTTTTAGGATTTTCTTCCTTTATATTCTGTTAAAACAATTATAATTTTTAGGGGCCCATTTGTCAAAGCTTATGCTTTTGTATTTATGTTTATACTCATTGTTTCCGTTCTTCTGTTTCTTCTTAGGCAGAAATTGTTTAAAATGTGAAAAGAAAATCAATGTCCAAATAAATATCCAAAAAAGAAAATCGAAGCCCAAATAATATGTATTGTCACTCGACTACACATGTTTCTATTTTCAATTTTGAAAATTTTGTAAACATGTGCATAAGAACGGGAAATAAAAACATTGATTATCGAAAAAAGGAAAGAAAAACGTTACTAAACGTGGCCGAAGTGTTTTGAAGCACCCCTTTCTCAAGAAAAAACATATGATATACGTTTTCTTTTTCTTTACTGAGTATCTGTTGATGGATCTCTATGCTGAAATGTGCGCTTCTGCCAGTTTTGGTTTTTTCTTGCCTTGGTTTTGTTCATTTCAAGGCAAAATGGGTTGCCCCAGTGGTAGGGGCTCAGGATACCCAGCTCATCCACCACGGTTCAAACCCCGGAGGTCCTTGCCTATCAAAACAAGTATTGTTCATTTCATGGTATATTACTTCAGCTACCTTTTGGCAATTTCTTAAAAGGGTACATATATTGCTATTTGTTTATAGACATTAACCACCGTTGAATCGCGAAATTTTCACTTTTTATTCGCTTGGTTTGTCCCCTTTTTTCCCCTGGAGTTCTTTTCGTCACGTCTTATACTCGTTTCTAAATCATCTTGGAAACTTGGGCTGATGTTGATTGTTGTGGTGTTCAAGTTCTATGAATTGAGGTTAACATATTTTCTTTCTTTGTGATTTAAGTTAAAATTAAGCACTGGCAGCTTACGATACTACTCTTTCTATTCTCTTGTAGAAAAGCGGCTGATGGGGAGAGTCAGCCATTGTTGCAACAGCAGCATCAGCAACAGCAGATGGTCCCCCTACAAGACAGTTACATGCAAAGTAGAGCTGAAGCTCTTCAAAATGTTGAATCAACCATTCATGAGCTGGGCAGTATCTTTAACCAGCTGGCTACCTTAGTTTCTCAGCAAGGAGAAATCGCCATTAGGTATCACATTCAAATTCTTGTCAGATTGCATATGTATTTCTCGCATAGCGACTTTAACATGTTTAATGCCAACGGTTTCATGGAATATGACTTGAAGGGTTTAAATGTTTTATCTGTGTATAAGGGATGGTTTTGGTTATGCCACTTTGCTCCTTTGCTGCATGTGGTATGCTTTTAGACTTCCAAAGAGCCAACGAATGTGCTACATTAGACATCTCACCATATATACATATTATATTTTCCTGATTTGAAATTGCATATTGGAGTAAACTTCTATTAGTTAGTTTCTAAATTTATGTCAGAGCATTCATACTAGCATTTCTCATTTTATTTCTAAATTTTACTTTCTAGAAACCCACACACCAAGCTTTCTAAAGAGTCATTTTAATATATCGAAAATATCTATATACAAAAAAATAAATTCTGAAATAATATTTTTTCAATATATTGGTGTATTTGTTTTATTTTGGTGCAAAAAAAATTGATATTTTTGGTAGAGAAATTGTGAATAGCACTTCTCAATAAAGTTACCGTAGCTTTTCTAGAAATCGTTTTAAGAATAGAAAGACTGATGGGGGAAATTTTTATCCCCACTTTCTCATTTGAGAAATTGAAGGGGGAGAAATCCCCTATAGAAAGGCTGATGTGAATGCTTTCATACTTTGTTATTCCATTTTGTAGATGACAAATCTTTTCTTCTCCCTAGTTTCTATGATCAGCTTCATGTTTCACAATTACTTGATTTTAGTTTATTACTTAGTCATCAATTCAAGAAAAAGGCAACTAAGGAGTTTATATTCCATTATAGATAATGTTTTTGTGCAAAAGTACAGTTATGTTGATATCGGTAAGCCTCAAGCTTTCAATGCTACATTTCACCTTCATTGGTTTTAAAAGTTAGTTGGTGCTTCTAGAGCAATGCTCATATGTTTGTAGATCTGTCCTTGCTCACTGGAAATTTTGAAATGAATTATGCATGGCGGTTGGATACAAATTCATACGTGCTCGACCCAAATGTATCCCCATTGGTTTAGCTAGTTGAATCTGAACCTCGCAACATGATTTTTATCGTGGCAGGATTGACGAAAACATGGATGACACATTGGCAAATGTCGAGGGGGCGCAAGGGGCCTTGCTTAAATACCTCAACAGCATATCATCTAATCGGTGGTTGATGATCAAAATATTTTTTGTATTAATTTTTTTCCTTATGGTTTTCCTATTTTTCGTGGCTTAGCTGATGATAAGCAGGATTTTTTTTAGTAAATTGAGTTATATTGTATAATGCTTACTATATTTTTCATAGATAGACCTGACTTTCCTATAAACTTCGGTGCACTAAAAGCTTGGTAAATGATTTTGTATGACATTTGAGTAATTGTTTTTGTTCATTTGAAGAGTGAAGACTTTCGTTAAAATGTCGAATATATGTCGAGTATACTTGTTTGTAGAAGACGGAGAAATGTTATTTGTTAGTATTCCTGTAAGATTTTCATGCTAGAATAATGTGGCATAAGTTTTTTTTTTCTTTCTTTTTGATAGGAGTGAGTGAGTTTTCAAAAGTGCATTTGGCACCCCAGCATTATGGTGCAAATGTTATAATTATAATTTACATTTGAGAGTGTGATTGCAGAAGATGTATCGAAACTTTTGGTCGCAGAGAATCCATCAAAATGGATCAGAGGAATACACAAAAAAGCCATGCGAGTGCAGTTGTGAAATTACAGGTAATTAGAGCTTTCTATCCGGTCTTTCTTAATGAATCTTTCTCCATATTTGATTTTTTATTTAAGAAAAAATGTGTTGTACCAATGTTTCTATATTTTTTAGTTTCTATTTTTTTTAAAAAATGCTGCAATAGATTTCTTGATAAAAAAAGTTTACAATCCACAATTTTTTAGTAAAAAATACATGTTTTTTTTTTGCAAAAATAACTAAACTCTAATTAAAATTCAAAAAAGTGTGTTTTTTTATTTTATTATAAGGTATATAATTATTATAATAATTTTTTTACAAATTTTATAGAAAATTTGGTGTTGGCAATTGTTAAAATGTGATTTTTAGTAGGAGAAATATATTTGTTAAAAATAAGATGTAAAAATTAAATGAGAAAAACTAATGTGAATGCTCTTAGGATGTGTGTAGTTATGGTTTTGTTAGCCCAAGAGGAAAATGATTTTTTCGTTGTAATTACAAGTTAGCTAATCAACAAATAGAAAAAATAAAATTTATACAAAAAGTTATCATATTAAGAGCTCCTAATACTATTATTGAGAAATTCTTTGCAGAAACTAAAAATGAATTATAGCACGAATAGTCGCGTTAAGAGTATAATAAATATTTGTCAGTGTACGTGGAAATTCATATCATCCTAAGCCAAGCCCTCATTTTTAGAACACTTTTATCTGTACCAATTCACTTACCTTGCAAACTGCAACAATAATAAACTTAAAAAAGAAAAATTAAAAAAATCTTTGAGAAGGGAAAATAAAATAAATAACACTAGCTAATTTAACTTCGTAATAGACCCTTAGCACATTTGCAAAATTGACTAATTTGCTGATCTAATTCAAAAACTCACATATTCAACTCACATAGAGAAAATGTAACACATTCCTAAAAATTTGTAGAGCATAATAAAGACCACATCTTTTGGGGGATGGTGAAAAAAGCTGAAAATTACCTTCGACTGAGTTGCAAAATTCACACTCGGATTAAATGTCGATTAATTTTCGACTGAATTGCAAGATTAACACTTGGATTAAATGATCCCAAGAGAATACTCACCTCGAAAGTCGCTTATGTTTTTTTCTAATATTAATTACCAAAATAATCTCAATTATATTCATACATATTTATTTTTGTTTGTATATATATATAATACCCCTTTATCTAATACTACACTACTTAATGGGCTTGTTTGGTAACCAGTATAAGTAAATATTTTTTTACTTTTAATTAAAAAATAAAAAAATTTATTTGGTGAACCAAAAAAAATATATATACTTATTTATACTTTCGAGGCATAAAAAAATGCGTCTGTAAAAGTAAAAATCTTGATACTTCTATCAAAAAAGTTTTTTTTACCATAATTTACCCTATTACTAATTACTTTTCACTACTCACAATGCAAAAAAAATATTATTTTTTAATTTCTACCAAACACACCTATCATATTTATAAATATTATTTAAAAGTATATTTTTTCATTCCCAACAAAAAATATATTTTTGTACTGAAAAGATACAATCAAATGAGCCCAAATATCACAACAACATTTGAATTTTTTTTTTTGCCAAAACTAAGATTATGTATGCTATTAGAAATAATTTTTAAAAAATGATTTTGAGAAGCAAATTAAGCGTTGGTTTTGCCAAAGTTGACTTACTAGATGGCCATATCCATTTCGAAATATGGAGATTTTTTGAGCTCTAAAAATAATGGCCTTGATTTCCCGTCAATGATGTGAATACAATAATTGACAATTTTAGAATCGCCGGTTTGTTTTTTCCACTTCTCTTGAATTTGTAAGTTGGGGATACATGAAAATGTTAGGTTTTTAGTATTTTCTATAAATTTCATTTTTCATTCTAGGGATTTGCTCATTTATTCAAATGCGGTCAGGATGAAATGTTTATATTTTGCTTCGGAAATTAAAATTGAATAGTTTTTGAGGAAATTTCTTACTATTATTGTGAAATTGATTGGCTGTTGTGAAACCCGAGTTGAACCACTAGTAAGTATTAATATTTGAGGTAATTTTGTGAGTAACCAATAATGTTTATATTTTGCTTCGGAAATTTAAAATGAATAATGATTGAAGCACCTTTGAAAGAAAAAAAAAATCACAACGCCAAGTTAATTTTATATTACTTGGTGACCCATTTCTTTGATTATCAAAGCAGTATATACTATATATATATATTTATACCTGTAACCTACTACAAATGCCAAACGAAGTCATGCTAACTTGACGACAAGTGCAACAAAGTAGAAAGGTGAGACTAGTATCTCTCAAAGGTTTTGAGGTTACCTGCTTGCCTCACCTACAATCGACGCATCGTGTGCGACGTCAATCATATGTCCGACTTTAAGTTACACTAACCCTATAGTTATAGAAAGTCTCTCCCTACGCATGTTTATTGGGTCTCACAGTAGAGGTGTATGTCCCCAAGATTAAAATCCTGAAGATTTTCTCAAAATGGCAATACTAAGGTCCCGAAAAGAAATCAAAAGACTCAATTTTCTATCATGGTAATTATAATGAAAATGAGATACCGCGTTCATGATATTCATGCTATTCAAATTTTCTGGCATAGTACACTTTGCCTCCTCGAGTAACATACTTTTTAAATTCTGCAAATGTATATTTTATTCCCCGAATTACATACCAAATTCTCTAAATTTACTCAAATACTTCTTTGAGTTTTATAACGAGGTTTTACACAAATAAGTATGAAAAGCCAATGAATATCACGAATAATCTCAACTACGATACCAATGCCAATAGTAATGTCACGATAATATTGTGGTAACAATAGTCATGTCTAGAAATGCCATAAGCTAATATTGATGAAGACAATATTAATGCCATGCAAAGTATTAATGAATACAATATTCAAGTCTCAAAATTATCATGTGATATTATACATGAATACCATATTTATGCCTCAAAACTACTATAATAGTAATGGCACATAATTGAACATGTAATGTGCTACAATATAAAACCCGAAATAAGATTTATCATTGATAAACTTACATAGCAATAACGAAATCCAAAAATAATTAAGACATGTAAATACATGTCGATACACACATACGCTTATAATTAAATTTTTATTCGCAATCTACTCGTACGGTATGAAGCAATGAAACTACCAAATGATTTTTCAAACTCAAACTCGAAACGCTTACTTTGAATCCCCGAACAATCGATGAATTGAGCTTGGAATTGATTCAAACCTAAGCCAAAAAGTGAGGTTTGATAGCTCAATGTATTAGGGATTGATTCCTGGAAGAATTGGGATCAAACGAAATCGAATAACAAACAAAAAATTTGTTGAAACATGGCCGGACCGGTCCAATATATTCCGGACTAGTCTGCAAAAGTCCAGAGCCCTTTTTGGAGTGGTCCCCAAGCCCCTTGGACCGGTCCATAAGTTCAACCAAAACCCCAGTGCTTTCTTGGACCAGTCGGTCCCCTCTTGGACCGGTCTAAGCTTCAAATACTTCCAAAAATCCGATTTTTAATCCCAAAACCAAAATGTTTACGGCTTGAAAACCGGGAAACTTTCCCAATGTAATTATAAATTTCAAAGATAAAAATAAATACATGAAGTTTCATACCTCAAAATACTAACCAAAGTCTAGAGATCAATCAAGAATGTTTTCCGCTCAAGCCTTTGATTTGATCTATCAATGATGTTTGCATCAAGATGAGTCCTAAGACAAAAATGATCTTTACGATATCAAGAACGAGTTCAACAATTTTATTTTGATATACTATAACGGCACAAAAATCGAGACAACAAAATGAATGATAGAGAAGAGAAGACTTACCTAGAATCCAAGGTCTCGCTTCAAGGTTCACGACTATCCACTTATAATTAGCATATGACCTCTCGAGATTTGATGATTCAAAGGCAAAACGATTTGGAAATGTTTTCACCACTCTTCCAACTCTCACTTTCTCTTCCCCTATTCTCCGGTCAACAATGAAAAAGTAACGAAGTGACTAAGTCACTCCTCACTTAGTACCCTGCACATAAAAATTAGTACAATATTACACAGTAATTGTTCAAATCATAATAAATAATAGAATTAAATAAATAATATCATTAAATTAAATTTAATAATATTATTTACTTACATAAAAAATTCGCTCTGAATTTCTGGGACGTTACACTCACAAATTACTTTAATAATATTATTTATTTACGTAAAAAATTCGCTCTGAATTTCTGGGACGTTACAATTATTAATTACTTTAATAATATTATTTATTCTCGTAAAAAATTCGCTCTGAATTTCTGGGACGTTACATTCATTGCATTGTCAGTTCCTGAAGCTAATCTAATTTACAACTAAATGGCCTATTCATATACAGACTGTATACACTTGCGTAAAAAAAAAAAAAAAACTTTAGGTCGTCATTAGAAAAAATCTAGGCTTTGCCCCCCCTACGCGTGGCTGCGCTTCAGCTAGCCCAAGGACCAGCCATGACCATCGCCTACTTATCAAGCACCGTCGGTTTATCCGGCGTGCACTGCTACCACAATACTTATTTCCAGAGTGTATGCGTATATACGTATATAGTGACATACACCAGCCCGAATCATGATTAACGGCGGCTATGGGCATTGCCACCTCAGGCAGTGTATGCGTATATATGTATATTTGAAAATATGTGTGAAATTATATATGCATATGAAAAGTATCCGCCTATCTCAATTTTTTTTGGAAGATAAATGAATATATTATTAAACCAAAGAAATATATGCTTACGGGTTGAAACCCGAAATACTATTAAGATCAAAACACATACTACTTGCTCTATGAAGAGCTTAAAACTAGACAAGCCTAACCACAAATAAATAAATCGTTAAGACACAAAAGACTAGGCTATGAGTTAATTTAAGGTGGTCAAAAAGAGCATTCCAAAGAAGGCTACTCTTTCAATCCAAAGTCATCACAAGGTAAGTATTCATACATGTTGCCTATGTTAATCTCACCCTTAGATCGAGCGTCTTTCATCTCCTTTAATTTTTCCACCAATCTCTTTTTGTTGTCATTTTGCAATGGTTTACAAGCACTCGCTTGAACATTCGTGATTGTAGAGGAGATAGTGGGATCGAGATGAACAACTTTGTCCTTATTTGAGTCAA
>MKEJ01048711.1:0-16200 GCA_001753735.1 Embelia ribes | reverse complement strand
GTTCGACCAAAGATCTTCCTCGATCCCCTACATCCACTTTCTCAAGACCAAATGCTTGAGGTTTCGTTTATATCAATGAAACGATTATACAACGTCAATTAGTTTCTGGGGTGTTGATCACTCTACAAGAAACAACCCTTAAAGCCTTTGAAGTATATCCTCACAATAATTCACAAAGAATCACAATTACACTCACAAAGAGTAACAAAGTTTGGAAATGAAAGATTATAATTTTTCTCTTCTCCCAAAAAAATATATGATAAAAAGATTTAGAAAACTTTGGAAAGGTCTAACACACTAGAATGATGTAAAAATTAAGCTTGGTGTGACTTGATTTGGACTTTAATTGCTTATGAAAGTGAAAGTGGATTTTTAAGCTTTTTGAATACTTGATATTGCTTGTATGAATAATTAGATGAATAAACCTTGCAATTCTTGGTCTTCAAACTCATATTTGAACATCTTTTTACATGTCTTGAAGATAAACTAATCATTTTTGGTCATTAATTTCAAGATAAGGCAAGTTGAGCCTCAATCAAATATGACCGTTATAATTAAATCTATAGTATGTACCGTTACACAGAACATATGTACCGGTACTTAGGATAATTTCTCCTCGCATAACTCTCTGGAAGTATCACACAGGCTAGGTGTAGCATTACTCCTGTGGTGTACCGGTACACTAACTTGTGTACCTTTACTTTGCTTCATGCTTTTTTGTAGATCTCACTAGAAGCCGTCACATAGGCCAACTGTAACATTACTCGTTTGGTGTATCGGTACACTAACTTTGTGTACCGTTACTCTGCTCATGCTTTTTGTAGAGTTCACTGGAAGCCGTCACACTAACTATGTGTAGCATTACACCTGTGATGTACCATTACACTAGCATAAATCTTGATCATTTGAAAACTGTTTAATCTTTTACCAATTTTATTCTGAAACAGCTTAACAAACACATTAGATCACAAAACACGGAGCAATAATTAATATTATTATATTAATTAATGATAAGAAAATACTTTAAAAAAAATTCGATAATTTGATTCAACAAACCTGAACTAGGTATTAATAAAAAAAGGATGAATGAAACCAACTAATAAATTAAAAGAAAGGACCAAAATAAAAAACCCTGTTTCTAAAACTATTTAACAGAATACTACCAACAGGCCCCTTTTCTAGCTTAAAACAAGTTCCTTATTAATTTGAAGCTTTATAAATTTTGGAAAATATAATCACCCAACCTCTTCATTTCAAGTGGCAAGTACATAATTGAACTCATTACAAATGAATGCTAGAAGGGGACGCATTTGGTAAATAGTTTCAAAACAAGCCTTTTACAATAAATAGTTTCAGGACCAAGCTTATTTGGTACTTTTCTCACAATACAAATCTAGAAAAGTAGTGATCAACTAGCTGGACCAAACCGAACAATGTAGCGAGGATGAGTTATGTCAGAAATAGCTTTGCAATGAATATATGTTATAATTGTGCAGAAGGAGTATGTTGGACAAGGACTGCAGAGCGACAAACATCTCGCATGAGGATGCAATACTTGAAATCTGTACTCAGACAAGAAGTTGCTTTCTTCGATAACCAATCTGCTCCATCCTCTCCATTCCAAGTCATATCTGGGATCACCACAGATGCCGAGAAAATCCAAGATGTTATATCCGAAAAGGTCTCAGTAGGAACAAACTTCTTATGTTTATCTAATCAAGTCCACTCAAATATCTTCTTATGTATACCTTTTTTGTGGTCTAGTCTCAGTTTTATACCCGAACCTTCGGTCCAAGTTTGGTTTTGTGATGAACATATTGGTACCCATATGTTTATGAATTGCTCAATTTAGTACCCGAATGACGGTTTAGAGTTTAGGCAAAATCTGTTAAAGGTTTAGGCAGTTTCCATTGACTATTTATCTAATTATGTTAACAATTTGGATGGTTTTTGAATAATAGGTAAACAGAAGGGTATCAATGTGTGTTGGAACTAAGGTTGGGTACACAAATTGAACTGCTGATAAGTGAGGCAAACCCCTTTTGGTTGATCAGAAGTTTGTTGAGAAACTAACACAGTTCATGTTCTTTCTCGGTTGTAGATACCGCACTTCGTGACCAACACTGCAACTTACGTTGGATGCTTCGTAGTTTCCTTCACACTATCACAGAGACTTGCCGCATTCACTTTTCCGTTGATCCTTCTCTTTTTCGCACCGATGGTGGGGTTCGGAAAGCTAATGACGGGGGTAGGCTTAAAGATGAAAGATGCTTACGGAGTAGCAGGTGAGATTGCAGAACAAGCCATCTCCTCCATACGTACGGTTTACTCATTTGTAGGGGAGCAGCAAACGCTTATTCGGTTCAGTCAAGCACTTGATAGACACACAAAGTTGGGTATAAAGCAAGGCTTGACAAAGGGCTTGCTAATAGGGTGCTCGGGTATGATATTCGTACATTTCGGCTTTCAATCATGGATAGGGGGCATTCTAGTCACAGAAAAAGGAGAAAATGGCGGAAATATTTTCATATCTGGATTGTGTGTCGTCATGGGAGGAATGTAAGTCAATTTACCTCAAAGTGCTTGTTTCCATTTCTTTATTCTTGTTTTTCCTTTTCGCACCGATATGCTCTGGCAACTTCACTCCAACTTCATGCCTACATGAGGAAAATCTTGCAACTTCAAAATTCCAAAAACATTCAGAAAAATAAACCAAACTATGTGAGTGTACCAAGTTTGAGCTCTAAAAAGCATTCATGAATAAATATAAACATCACCATTACCGGATTATAATTCGTTGTGTTAAATATAAGAACCTAGCATAATCTAACTAATCAAAGACCAAAATCTTATTTGAAATATAATCATAAGCTTAATCATTTTGTATGTCAAAACTCATTATCCTGTTCTGGAAATCTACAGACATTTGATGACTTCCCTCTCTAGCATCTCATTCTTTATAGAGGCAAAAGTTGCAGCCACCAGAATCAGCGAAATGATTGGTCGAATCCCATTAATCGATTCCGAAGACGAAAAGGGTGAAACTTTGGCAAAAGTAAGAGGTGATATCGAGTTTAAAAACATTGATTTTTGTTACCCTTCTCGTCCCGATATCCAAATCCTTAACGGATTTAGCCTCATAGTTAAAGCTGGTGAGACAGTTGGCCTTGTCGGATCAAGTGGTTCGGGAAAATCCACGATCATATCTCTTCTCGAAAGATTCTACGATCCGATCAAAGGAGATATACTAATCGATGGACAAAACATAAAGACACTTCAGTTGAGATGGTTGAGATCTCAAATCGGACTTGTTAGTCAAGAGCCGATCCTATTTGCAACATCCATAAAGGAAAATATATTAATTGGCAAAGAAGAAGCAACCATGGATCATGTCGTCACTGCGGCAAAGGCTGCAAATGCTCACAACTTCATTGCTGAATTGCCTGAAGGTTATGACACAGATGTAAGTCACAAAATAATTATAAATTGTCATCTCATCTAAACCTTAGGTTGTGATAGTCTTATATAGAGGGGAACATTATATTTAAAATGTTCAAAACATCACCTTGTAGTCTTCGAGAGCCAAACAAGTAAGGTTATATGTTTTTATTGGGCAGTAGTGAGACTTGAACTCAAGACCATCGCCTACAACAATACAATGTAAACTTGTAATCTTCAATGGTTTCATTTCCTCGTATACAGTTATTTTTCAACCTCCCTCCTTGTAGTTTTCTTGGCAACCTATAATTGTTTTTTCTGCCACAATTATTCTAGGTAGGGCAATTTGGTTCGCAGTTATCTGGTGGTCAAAGGCAAAGGATTGCCATAGCAAGGGCTCTACTCAGAGATCCAAAGATTCTTCTACTCGATGAAGCTACTAGTGCTCTAGATGCACAGTCTGAGAAAATAGTACAAGAAGCCCTCGATCAAGCTTCGATAGGGCGTACCACAATCATCATCGCCCATCGCCTGACAACAATACAAAAGGCCAACAACATAGGGGTTCTTCAATCTGGAGTGGTACTAGAATCAGGGCCTCACGACGAGCTAATCCAAAACAAAAATGGCCCAGGGGTCTATTTCAAAATGGTGCAATTACAGCAATTAGCCACAAGGGACGATATAACCAATAGTTTTTATAATCCATCACATGTTTTAAGTCACCGCAGGGTTCGAAGTTTTCCAACCTCACGTGACGAGAGGTTAAGATTGCAAGGTAGTCCACCCAGTGCCCACGATACATACAGAAATGAAATATTTGCTTCCGAAGCACAAAGTCAAGTAGTCAATAATAAAGGAGAAAATTTGAAAACAAATACTTCTAATTCTGCTTCTCAGTGGCGTCTGCTGAAAATGAATGCCCCTGAATGGAAGAGAGCGCTACTTGGGTGTATCGGTGCCATCGGATTCGGGGCTATTCTGACTGCTAATGCGTATCTTATGGGTCTAGTCATCTCAACATACTGGCAGACTGATAAAGGAAAGATAAAGTCTGAGGCCCGTACATATGCACTTCTATATTTGAGCTCAGGGATTCTAAGCTTCATCACAAACATCCTTCAACATTATGATTTTGCAGTAATGGGTGAGCGTTTGACTAAGAGGGTTCGAGTGAATATCCTACAAAAACTACTCACCTTTGAGGTAGGCTGGTTTGATGAAGACAAAAACATGAGCGCTGCAATCTCTGCAAGGCTATCCTCCGATGAGAAAATGGTCAAATCTCTTGTTGGTGATCGTATTTCATTGGTATTACAGGTCTTTACCAATACTTTAATATCGTATACAGTTGCTCTTGTAGTCGCTTGGAGATTGGCCATTGTCATGATTGCTATGCAGCCTTTGCTCATAGCATGCTTCTACTTGAAAACAATTTTGTTAAAGAAAATGTCGGAGAAAACCAAGAAAGCGCATGCCAAAGCAAGCCAGCTGGCAAGCGAAGCAACAACCAACCACAGGACTATAACGGCGTTTTCATCTCAGGAGAGAATATTGAATCTATTTGCTGTATCTCTGGAACATCCTAGGAAGGAAAACATCAAACAATCATGGTTCTCAGGTCTCGGGTTGTCAACCTCGGTTTTCCTTACGGCAGCTTCTGTAATTATCACTTTCTGGTACGGTTTCAGGCTAATTGACAAAGGTTTAATAGAACCAAAACCGCTTTTCCAGGATTTCTTCCTATTGCTGAGTACGAGTAAAAGTGTTGCAGATGCCGGGAGTATGACGTCTGATTTATCAAAAGGGGCAGGTGCCATAGATTCGCTATTTGCAGTCCTAGATAGGAAGAGTGAAATAGAGCCAGATGATCCAGAAGGGATCAAGGCCAAGGTGGCACTTAAGGGTGAAATAGAGCTGACAAATGTGTCCTTTTTTTATCCATCAAGGCCAGATCAAATGATCCTAAAGGGTCTGAGTCTTAAAATTAATTCTGGGAGAACATTTGCTCTTGTGGGAAAGAGTGGTTCAGGAAAATCAACAATAATTGGATTGATTGAAAGGTTCTATGATCCATTGAAGGGATCAATATTCATAGATGGCCAAGATATCAAGTCTTATAACTTAAGAAGTTTAAGGTCACATATTGCATTGGTTAGTCAAGAACCAACTCTCTTCGCAGGAACTATTCGCCAAAACATCCTTTACGGAAAAGCAGATGCGACAGACTCCGAATTAACCGAGGCAGCAACTCTGGCCAACGCCCATGAGTTTATAAGGTATGGCCATAGCTAATTGCACTTTACAACAAAACTTATTCTCAAGTGCCTGTCTGGTAACATTCGCGTTTTTCTGTTTCCATGAGCACATTTTAAAAATTCTGAAAACAAGAGAGTATGACAATTGTGGTATCCTTTTTCATTGTAAATTATTCCAAGAAAATCGACAAGATTTCCAAAAGTATGAAAATTTTGAAACCTTCAAAGTTTATCTCTAATTAGTTGTCCAGAAAAAGATTGTTGATTATCACTCATTGATATTCATACAGGCAAAAGTTGTCCACCAAAGACCTTTTTCTGACTTTGTTTTCTCCTCCAAAAATGAAAATTTGAGAAAAAGACATTGCAAATTAAAACTGAAAATTTGCAACTTTACCAGATGGGCCTCAAGCATTGTTTGAAAAGAAGAAAGAAAAGAAAATTTCATTCGACTTCAATTTTTTGAGTTTTAATGAGGAAAACATGTGATGCAGTTCTATGAAAGATGGATATGAGACGTTCTGTGGAGCGAGAGGAGTCCAACTCTCGGGGGGTCAGAAGCAGCGTATAGCACTAGCCCGAGCAATACTTAAAAAGCCAACTATCCTTCTCTTGGACGAGGCGACAAGTGCCCTTGATAGCATATCTGAGAATCTTGTGCAAGAAGCTCTGGAGAAGATGATGGTTGGAAGAACTTCTATCGTTATAGCTCATCGCTTATCTACAATACAGAAATCGGACACAATTGTCGTAATCCAGGACGGGAAAGTTGCTGAACAAGGATCGCACTCTGATCTTCTAGGACAAGGTGGTGCCTACTATTCCCTAATCAAGCTGCAAAATAATCACAACCAATGACTGAACCAAAGATCTTTTCTTTGTAAATGTTGGAGCTTTTAGTATAAGCCAATTTTACAGCAAGTGTAATATAAAGATTATGCCGTATTTTTGCAACCAAGTTGTTGTGAGCAAGGAATGGAAAAAAGAAAATGACATACGAATATTTTTCTTGAAATCAAGGATCAGTTATTTTGCTATCCTAGTTCAATACAAAAGGCTACCAGTTGAAGATGACATATAAAACTATTCAGACATTTAAGGAAAACCATTAAGATTAAAGGGTTCCAATCACCAGATGAGAAGTAAAGGTCAGAAATGAAGAGTTCATGTTTAAACTCATTTCAGAGAAATAGGAAATAGGTACGAGAAACTCCGTCATAATGATGTGACCGTGATGTTTTGGTAACTACACGATATAGTACCGTAATAATTCCCTGCCACATCGCCCGGTACATGAAAATTCGGTATATCTTTTCAGCTTAGACCAATTATAATTGATCACGTACCAAGGACTGGAGATATTAAACAATTTGTTAATAATGGCATTGCAATGGAAACTAAGTCATATCCTCTCATACAACCACTTTTCCAGCCAAATCCTTCTCTCGTGTCTCCCAACCAATGTATTCAGCTAGACTGTTTAGAATCAAATGTTTTTACATTTGTTTCAATTACCTATATACTACATCTACTTTTGTCATTTCTAATACAAGGGGAAAAACTCTTGTTTTTCTGGGGTGAAACAAAATTTTAGGGGGGAGAGAGGTTACCCGATCCCAGGGTCAAGGCTGCCAAGGCCTCTATGCGGGCTTACAACAGTACTTACAGATCACCCACCAAGGAAAACACTATATTTTACCAATAGGATGCTAGTGGGTTTCAAAATGCTGTTTCCAATAGGACTGAAAGATGCCTATGCAACTCTGAGGGTCAAATTCTCTTAATGAAACCTATTCTACCTAAATGAAATGTTTTATTTGGTGATTGCTGAGAAAAAACATAAAAATCTGGGCCACACTGCTAGAGACATGACTGGGGGGGATGGTTGTGGTAGTCAAATATGATATCACATTACATGAACAGAATTTGCAACCAATTGATGGGAATCAGTTTCCTATTGGCGGTGGAGATCAGGTTATGGTCGCGCAAGGAAATTTTTAGAAACCCACATTTCATGGAAAAATATATTCCGTGGTGGTAAAAACTCAAATGGCGGAAATGTCAGATGTTCTTACCGTAATTCTATTTGTCATGTGAAGGATAAGTGTCACAAGTTACGTGGGTATCCTTACGGGGGGATACAAGGTTGTAAAATAAAACTAAGATAAAAATCAAGGGTTGGATCAGTCAAAGGTAGGACTTGCATGTAATGCAAATGATAATGCTGTAGCCAATAGTTTTGGTGTCAACGAAGAATATACCTCTAAGCCTGAGGCACCTATGATACAATATCGATATAAGCATATTTGTGTGCTCTCATGGAGCCACAAATGAGACTTACCGATCTGCATGTGAATGCAGTTAGTTCAAAAGTGATTCTAATAGGCTGCATAGTACTCCTTCCAGGTATTGTTTTCGCTGGGTTGACAGGTAGTTTGTTACCATATTGTTACAGTGCATATGATATGATATCAGATTTTCGCTTGTATACTTCTTCACCTTTACAAGTTAATATTGCAGTCAATCTTTTAAATAGGGCACAGGCTATAGTGACACATATAGAAGAAGCCCAGTTTCATTGTGAATTTATACTCAAAACTGTTCCTTGTGTTCCTAATTTCCATTTCAACTTAAATATCAGCTTGCAAACTGACTAAAAATCAGGCATGTTAATTGATTGTTTATTCTTAAACATGCATTGTTTAGGACCTAATTTCTTGCAAGAGGATTGGGAGTGCAAAGCAATCTAGGGGACTCTATTTACTGGAAAATAAAGAGTTGGTGAAGAACATAGAGTGTTTCTCTCTGCCACAAAGTTTTATTATTTGCAATTCAGTGGCATGGCATGAGCTTTAGGTATAATTAGAGGCGAACACAAGATTTTAATCTAAGGAGAGAAAAAATCCACACTAGTCTTTCTATTTTGTTAAAAATTATGATTATAACTATACGTGTATATACATCTATATATTGTAATAAAACATACAAAAATCTTTTCCGTTCTCTTGAATAAATATTTTAAAGATTTGGTGGGGGAAAAAATTTATTTTGTAAATAGAAAAATTATGAATAGTAATTTTTTCTATTGAGAAATTTATTGTAGTATTTCTGAAAATTTTTTAGAAATAAATTAAAATAGAAAGACTAATGTGGCACATTTTTACTCTAAAAATTTTTCATTTTAGAAATCAAATTAGAGAAATTGAATGATCTCATAAAAAAAAACTGATATTAATAAAGTAGGGTAATTTTATTGACACCCACTATTTTACCTTTAGCACTCTATTTAATTTTTAATTCAAATTACTATTGGTATCATGTATAATAACTATTAGTACCCCATACAATTTATTTTTTTGAATTTTGAAATGGCAACAGTTAGATTATAAATTATATAATTGTTCTATCTTCCCCACTCTCTCTTCTTTTAGGGTTGTTACCACTATGCCTCTGCCACTTTCCTTTGCCACCACCATGGTTTCGTCACCAGCAGCCTTCACCTAGTTTCACAAAATTGAAAGTTGCACGAAAACCTTGAAATTTACTAAAATTTTCATCAAATGCAAACAATTTCGACTATAAATAAACTAAATAATCATATTTCAAACTAATATATTTACATATTATATGCCTATTAGTTCTATTGGAGAACATACCTTTAAGCAATTGAAAAAATAATAATAATATCTTATAGTGGTAATTCCATTGATCATCAAAATTTAATATTTTGGTAATTTCAATGAATGTTACCAGAGGTAATTAGTGTAATGTCAATAGAATAAATTAAATTCAATTTTATTAGTGTTATGATAATAGCATTAGTAATATTGGATAAAAGAACGCCAATAGTAACGTAATGCCAAAATTAAAACGATAGATATCAATAGAATTGTCGATAAAATATTGGGTGAATTAAACTAGTGGTTCCTATTAGTTTTGATCAAAATTCTATTTGGTCCATTAAGTTTCCAATAAAAACATTATGAGATTCCACATCTCACTCCATGCGGGATGACGGAAATATTTTTGGGTTAAATTTCAGGCTATGCTTGTTGGAATATTTCAATAATTATGGAGCCACATATGTAAATATTAAATGTATCTTACTATCAATATAATTAATGCTAACTAAAGTGGTCTAATTAAGATTAAGTATTTGGCTCAAGGGTATAATTGTTATGGATTTAATGTGTAGATACTTAAGTAATATTTCTAATTCTATAAGGGACGGAATAAAAAATATCTAAACATAATGTTTGATATAATATAAATATTGGGATAACGGTTCCCAACTCATACAATACAAAAGAAGAATCATTATTCTACCTGTTCTTCTCTACATTCCCATCAATAGTAAGAGACAAATGAACTCTGTATCGGGTTGAAAGATCTAACTTATTTGAAGACATTCAGCCATGAATTCAAATAAGTTTTCGCTGTTAATCTATTTATATCTCTTGAATTAAATGGGTTTAAGCATATAATATAAAGATTTGTTTATAATACATTGTTTTCATTTTAATTAATACGTTTATTGTTGTAATGAATTAATAAAACTAGAAACATGATAAGATTAAACAAATCCATATACGAATATTATGAATTCCATCGTGTATAAATTCTATAAAGCTTACATGAATATATCTAATACTATTTACTTATTTAGTACTATTGGGTATGCTATGGTGATTTTTTTTTAACTAAGTGAATACTATTCATACTCTAAGTTTAGGAAATCTGTGCGAGAATTCTCGATATTAGAGTATTTATTTTAAAGCTTATAATAAATAGGTTATTTTAATACTTTTAAGAAATTTTTAAAAAGACAGGCTCAAGTATTATTTTAAATATTAGTTGAGAAATAGATCTCCGGTAATCCTAACATTTTGAACAGCAGAATGGAGAAAAACTAAAAAATTGGGCTATGAAAAAATTTTGAACACCAATATTTGAAAACTAGAACCTAACATTTAACCTGACAAGGTCTTATTCGCTAAATTCTAACATACTTAGACACAACAAGGGCCTACGATCACACGCACCCTTATCTCGGAGACTAATCAAGAAAAAAAGGAACCCAAATAGAATTGCTATCAAAACTATAAGGGCCATTTATGTGATTAAATCTAATCCTAAATGATAGGAGTTTCTTATCCGTTCATATGCTATCCTAAATGATAGGAGTTTCTTATCCGTTCATATGCTATCTTTAACCATGGCCAAGAGTGGCATGCCATTTTACACGAGAACAGATTTTGGGTGCAGAAGCTGAAAGGTACATTTATAATTTCATATTTTCATTTCTCTGTTTTTAAATTTAAATTATTTGCTCATGATTAGTAGGAGTTGTTTACGCGACATCTTAATATGATATTTGCACAAATTTTAATATAATATTTGCATAAATCTAACCTGAAATTGATATTTATTGTTTTTAAAGCCTTACATGAATATTTTTATAAGTGACGGTATACATGCCTCCTTTTCAATCTTGGAGTCACGAGTTTGAATTTTCAAAATATCATATTTGAAAACATAAATAAGGGTAAGACTGCACACGTTAATGATTGATTAATGTTAGTATTCAAGAAATGGAAATCCACCTATATAAATAAAAAATTATATAAATTGGCCGCATGAGTCTTTCTAAATAATTTGTAAAAATTATTGGAATAGTTATAGATTACATGATACTACGTAGAAGTATGTTTTACCATAATCTTTACTAGGGTTTTATTGTAATGGATAAAAAAAAAAAAAAATTTAATACGGAAATTGTAAATAATAAATTTTCGCATTAAGAAATCGATTGTAGCCAATGATAGAAACGTCCCTTTTCGAAGGACAGGTGTGATGAACTTAACACTGGTAGCTTTTAAAGGCTAATTAAGTCCTTCTTGGCTTGCATATTTGGAGCTTAGAAAAGAGAATAATGACCCTCGTCCATTTTAAAGTTTCTAGCTTGTTGATGCTAATTAAGGGTTCGTTTGGTTGCAATTTTTAAGTAAATAAGCCAGCTTAAAGTTTCTAAATGCTGTTTGGCTATTACACAAACAAGTTGAAGCTTATAAATTACAACCAAACATGCCTTTGGTGCTTGTTTCACAGAAACTATTGAGCTGGTAAAGAACTTATTCTTTTGTTGATAAAAAAAAAAAAACTGGTTTTGTAGTAGTTTGTGGATTATTAGGCCAGGATAGGATTCAAGAATGCCAATTGAAAAAAGCAAACAAGAGTTACATATTTTATTTGAACAAATGTTCATTTTCAGCTCGACTCGGACTGTTTCTTATCTTTTTTTAGCTCGAAGCTGGATCTACCTCCACTGTTAAGGCTGTTGTAGGGAATTTATTGGGTAGACTAGGATATTTATTTGGTCAGTTGATAATCGTTGTACCAAGGAATTTAGATGTAAGGTACTTAGATTCTTGATGAGATGCTTCAAGTCTTTTGTGCTTAGTAGGATTGCTTAGCTTCCAGAAGTGTCCTTATATTCGTAAAAGTTTTGGATTTTTCAAAATCAGGCCACTTAATTTTTAACGTAAATCTTACTGTTATGTCTAATTCATCTAACCTTTACCTATTGGATGATCTACCATCTATGGCTATCTATTAATGTTTGTTCTGTATGATAAAATTTGTCGCCGCACAATTTGATATATTATACCCTCATCTTCCAGTTGACCCGTGTCAATAATTTTTGTAATTTTTACATCTTCCTGTATATTTTTAAACTGCATTGAGCATCCCACAAATTCAAACCATTGGGAATTTGTTATTGCGGTCTAAACAAAGTTGTAATTTCATACAGGCCTGCCAAAGTTTATATTGTTTTTTTTTTCCTAGCCAGTCATACAGAGCTCCATTACCTGCCTCATGTTACACTTCCGGATATAGACATTCTAATAAAGACAAAGATGAGAAAGGCAAAGGTGGGAACAAAGGCGAAGATGAAATGTTTTGGTTTTAAATGAGCATGATCCTGGGGTTCTCGGGTGCTTTTGGTAGTTTGGTGATAAAGAGTTGTTGGAGAGTTACCAACTTCAAATTTTGGGTGGAGTGAAAGATAGGCTCTTTTCTGATCGTAGTAGTGAAGATGGCTTTCTTGAAGAGGATGATTGGAGAAAGAGAAACCTGGAGCTCCCAAAATTACCGAGGTTTGTTTCATTCCTTCATATGCACGACCTCATTTGTTCTCCCAACAATAAATGTTCTAACTTGGGTTGGTTTGTTTTTCTCTAAAAAAGTAGACATGGAAAGGTTGAAGGTGGCAAACTGAATAGGTAAGCATAAAAGTTAAATTGATGCTACTTCTGAAATTCATTTTTTTACCCTTTTTCTTTATTGTTTTCTTAATCTTCTCTGTGCTATCAAATTTTTATTCTTGCTTGGTTTTCGCCTTCTATTGTAGGGAGTACAACATCAAAGGACAAAAAGGCAACTTTCACTCTCTCATTGAGTATGTACAATAGCAAATTACTAACAAGAAGTGACGAACAATCTATGTTATTGGGTGGGATCTAATTTTCTCTTTTTCCATCATCCTTTTCAAGAGAGCCATCTTCATCGCGATGACCACAAAGATCCTATCTTTCAGTCCACATAAAAATTTGGAGTAGGCAACACTCCAAGATCTCTTTATTGCCAGACTACCTAAAATACCTTGTAACCCCACATTGAATCCCAATGCCATGCTCTCGTGAAATCAAAATATTTCATCCTCATCTTTATTCCTGCCTTTTCCTTTCTCATCTTTGTCTTTAACGAAATCTTCATTTCTGGGAGTGTAACACGAGGTTGGTAATGGAGTACAATGGAGCCCCGCATTGCCCTCATATATGGCCGGATCAGTTAAGGTAGGGAGCTGGATCCCTGTTAGGGTTTAACCAGACAAATTGTTGAATGACAAATTTAGGCGACTCAATAAAGTTAGAGTAATCATGCTTGGAGGGATTGGCCCAAAGATAATTGTGCGAGAGATCAAGTGTTTCCAACTGTTTCAGTTGCCCAATTTTCTCCAGTATTTTTCTGCTTAAATGGTTCCTGGAAAAATTCAAGGTACCCAAGGGTATTAGGTTTGCAATCTCTTTCGGAATTTGTCCTATCAAATTATTATTTGATAGGTCTATAATATTTAGAAGATCAAGAATTTTGACATATTCAACAAGTCTTCCCTTCACAACAAAATCCATTACTTCATCCACCATATAGACACGATGTTTAATTGAAACCATCAAAGCACTCAAATTACTGAAGCAAGTCGGGATCGTTCCAAATAGATTGTTATGTGATAAATCCAAGGCGTGGAGATCAGTAAGATGGCATAGTTCTTGAGGAATCTCTCCAACTAACTTGTTCATTTGTAATTTTATCAAGCCTATATTTGGAAGACTTTCTCCTGACCATCTTGGGACGTTTCCCGATAATCTATTTCCTCCCAGATTTAGCCCCTCTAATGTTGAACAATTTTGCAAGGACGACGGTAGCCCTCCATTAAAGCTATTGTGACTCAAGTCTAACCAAAATAAATAAGGTGGTGAGCATATGGACATTGGAATTTCCCCGGACAAGTTATTCTTGGACAAATCCAAGTATTGAAGGTTTCTAAAAATATCCCAATTGTCAAACAATTGCCCGGTCAAGTTATTTTGTGACAAATCAAGAGAAATTAATTCTTCCATTTTACTGATGGACTTGGGAGTGGTACCATTGAGAAAGTTCAATGACAGATCAAGATATTCCATTGTCGACATGATTTTACCAATTTCTATTGGAATTGGCCCAGAAAATGAATTGTTTTTTAGAAAAAGACGTGACACATTAGACCAGAGGGGTATTGACCCATGTAAATGGTTGTGGCTCAATTTCACTTCCACATTAGAATTAAATTGCAAGGAATATGGCAGCTCTCCCCGAATTTCATTACTGGAAAGGTCTAAAATTGAAATTTGTGAGGTTGACAAATTCCAAAACCAATTGGGTATGGTATCTGAAATCTGTACATTTAACAGAATTATTTCAGTGAGTTCTTTTTGTTTTTGAATCCAAGGGGGAAATGCAGGGCCTAAGAGACAATCACTAATTGAAATGATCTGTAAGCTAAAAGGAGGGAACCAATCATGTGCCAAGTCAAACACTAAACCTTTATTTGAAGAGGCGATGATCAAATCTTTCAATTTGCTTAATTTATGAAAGTGAGCTTCAGACAATTTCCCTTTCCAACAATTATCGGAGAGATCCAAGTGAATTAGCGAGGAAAGGTCTCCAACACTAATTGGGATGGAACCACACATTTTATTGGAATAGAGATTTAGCACCTCCAAAAATGATAGCCTTCCTATGGATGAAGGAATTTCCCCGGAGATTAAGTTTTGATAGAGTGCAAGTGATGTTAAACTTGTAAGTCGTCCCAATGACTCTCCCATTTGTCCCCTCAAACGGTTCCGACATAGTGTTAAACTATGCAGACTATTGTTGCTCATTTCTGATAAAACATCAAAAAGAGTGCCTATATCATCACTTATTGAATTGCTTCCTAAATCTAGAATCTCCAAGTTACGGAGGTTGTACCAGGGGAGATGAGAGATGGGGCCTGTAATATTACAACTCGAAAGGTCGAGGCTCGCAAGGGTGGTGATATTGAACAACAATGGAGGTATTTCTGAAATCAAATTGTTAACAGATAGATCAACGATCGAAAGGGATGTGTGATTTGCCATGGATAAGGAAACAAGATGAGAGTAGTGAAGATTGCAATTTTCCAGATGTAACTCCAAAAGGAAAGGGGGTAAAACATGAATAAGAGGACATATATCATCGCTTATTGAATTGTGTTCTAGATTTAGAACTTTCAAGTTATAAAGGCTGTGCCAAGAGAGATGAGAGATGGGGTCCTTAATATTACATAGCGAGAGGTCAAGTTGCATAAGGGTGGTAATATTGAACAACCATGGAGGCACTTCCCATATCAACTTGTTATGAGAAAGATTAATGATTGAAAGGGACATATTATTTGCAAGGAAAGTGGAGGGTATTTAAGGTTGCAATTTTCCAGATGTAACTCAGAAAGGGTAGGTAATAAGCTAAGAGCTTCTAACCAATGAGTTGATGCTTTGCTAAGATTGACACCTCCCAAATTAAGGTACTCCAAAGAAGTGAGATCTGAGAGCCAATTCAAATCTGAAGCCCAAAGTTGGTTGTAAGATTCCATCCACGGATCAACACCTCCCAAATTAAGGTAATGCAAGTTCGATAGGTTCCCAATTTGTGGTGGAATCATTCCGTTTATATTCATAAAAGCAAGATCGAGAAACTTTAACTTTTGTAGTGATCCAATAAAACTTGGCAAGATTCCCTCCACAGTGTTCCCGCTAAGATTCAAGTAAATTAACTGGTTCAATTCAAGCAGAGAAGGACTCATATTACCGCTCAACTGAGATGAGTCGTTGTAGTAGTCAGCGCCTAGGTCGAGTTTCACGACATTTCCAGTATGGTTACTGCAGCC
>MKEJ01048707.1:0-15541 GCA_001753735.1 Embelia ribes | reverse complement strand
ATCTCAATTTGTGTCTATATTGTTTGAAATTAAGATTTGCTCAATACTATAAGGAAATGTTCAATCTTTTATTTAACATTTGTCAATTATATACAAATTATTTGATAATCTCTAGGAATTATCCAATATTCACAACGAAATATTCAATTTGTTTTTATTTGGGTTGGGTGATAGATACATAATTGATTGATTCCCCATAAAGAGATTTTGGGATTTATTTAGTTTGTAAAATGGTATTAGTGAAATGTGTTAATAGTATCAAATATTTTAAAATATTAAGAATAATATTTTAAAGCAATTCTATTTGGTTCTCTTAGTTTCAATTGCAACAGCAATAAACATTTCTCAAGTTTTGAACAAGTGACATAGTCCTTATTAGACACTCAAAGTAATTTTAAATGATGAAAATCATATAAATTAACCATTATGTGATTTTCTTTGCGGTGAAATAGCCTTTGTATTATGATTTATGATGATAATATTTTCTACTTTGAGCACTTTTAAGGTTTTTAACATCAGGAAAAACTATAATAAAGGAACCAATTTAGAACTTTAGATCAATCCGTCACTTCTCCAAAATTGGTGACTGCAACTGTTTTAATTGAAAAGGGGATCAAACATATTTTTGGTTGATATATATTGTGGAGACATATTAGGGTAATTTACTCTTTAAATATTTGAATTTTCCGAAATCTATTAATTGAAATGTTGCAATTGAATTGAGAGTTAATTTATGGGTGTATTTGATTTTGTAGGTAAGGCAACATTTGGTGACAAAGAATGGTACTTCTTCAGCCCGAGAGATAGGAAGTACCCGAATGGGTCACGACCAAATAGGGTCGCGGGGTCGGGTTACTGGAAGGCTACAGGCACCGATAAGATCATAACTACCGAAGGGCGAAGAGTTGGGATTAAGAAGGCTTTGGTTTTCTATGTGGGCAAAGCCCCAAAAGGAGCAAAGACTAATTGGATCATGCATGAGTATAGACTCTCTCTGCCCCCAAGGAAAATTGGGAGTGCAAAGGTATAAATAGATATTGACTATACTTTATTATTATTATTATTATTATTAGCAATTTTGCTCCTCATATTTTTAGTTTGTGTCACATCACCCGTAACTATTCAATTACTTTAAATTGACCCTCTACTTTTCCTTGGTATCAGTTGGATGATTGGGTTTTATGTCGAATCTACAAAAAGAACTCAAGTGGTCAAAAGCCCATTTTCGGAGAAACTTCGAGCAAAGAACACAGCCATGGTTCACCCTCATCATCATCATCCCAATTCGATGACTTGTTAGAATCACTACCAGAAATCAACGACGGGATCTTTAATTTGCCGCAAGTAAACTCTCTAAAAAATGTATACCACGACGAAAAGCTCAACATTCAGAACCTCACATCTGGCAACTTAGATTGGGCTAGCCTCGCCGGGATCACATCGTTGCCAGACCTGGTTCCTGGCAGCCAAGCTCAGGGACTCATCAGCAGCAATATGTACGATGGCAATGATATTTACGTTCCTTCAGTAACGCCTCACATGGACTCATTCTGTGACAAGTTTAGATCCGCTGACGATGAGGTCCAGTGCGGGATTAGAGCTCAAAGATTCGAAAAGTCAGGGCTATCAGATGGTTTTGCTAGCTCGCTTGACCCGTTTAGGATTCGGTACCCATACCCAACACAGTCAGGAGGAGAATTTGGGCTTAGACAATGAAGAATAAAATTTGCCATATTCAAATTGGGGACCTAGGTGCAAATATCTTGAATTATGGGTACATGCCATAGGTTTTGATTCCTCAAAAAGAGATGGACATTTTTTCTTTTTCTTTTTCGATATGTTACTTTGATACGGCCTACAAAATTTTGTGCATACGGTATTATTCCCAAAAGCAATGCTACTATGAATTTGAACGATCATATTAGATCCCAAACACAAACCTTATTTTATGCCAGATGAGTGACTTTAATTTTGAAGTGTGATTTTTTGTACTTAATTTATTCTGTTCACACAAGCGAGAATCATAGATGTTAGATACCACTTGAGACTAGAAAAAACTAGCATGGCAAAAAATTATCATTATCTGAGCCTCGAATACCAATATAAAGGGATCGGCCAAATGGAATTCAAATCATATATCAAGTCGGTCATTAGCATGGCAACAGAAAGAGGGGGCGGGGGGAGAAAAAAAAAAAAAAAAACCCTTCAAAACTGCTACGTTAGGCTGAAGCCAACAGTTCAATATTTTCATACCTGGTGCTCCGAGAATTCAAGTTACTTGGTCTGAGTCAGGGCAAATTTGGACACCTTCCATTCAATTACAAATTTGGTAATGTAGTCTAGAAAACCTTCTTAGTCAATATGATTGGTACACGGTATTCAATTATTCTTATTCATTACTTACAAATTTTGCTGATCATAGAAAAAGTCCCCGGGCAACAACCCATACATGCCTTTAAATGCCCTTGTACCCAATTAGTCCCTTACTTTTACAAATCAATCTCAAGCATAGATTTTTCAGAAAAATGCAAATCAAGGCGGAGAAGTTGCCGGACGCTACAGACAAGTCATCGGAAAACCTTGGAAAATTGATGTATAATTCAAGGCCAATACGACATGATTTAGCTTCGGTACCAGCGAATAGGTTGCGAAAGGACCTTCCACCCGCTGGCGGGGAGATCGTGAGGAGGGCATTGGCATCGCCACCTGTCTGGAGACAGATTAGGCAATGGTGGAATTTCCAACCAACTCCCAGCCGGCTCTCTGTTATGTCCACTTCTTAAAGTTTTGATTGTTCTATAATTATTTTGGTTCCGTATAGTAAGAGGAACGATCTTTAGGCGAAAAACTATCTTTTGGCAGGAACACTCGGGTTCTTGTGGGATTTTAGAAATATTTGGAGTTTTTTCCCCCTTTGCTGCAAAGTGGTCATTGAAAATAAAATTCATTCTAGTATTGTTTATACTTCGTAGTTTATGGGTTTGTACAATTACACGAATGCATTGAATGCTTTCAATAATACTTTGATCGATAGAATACTGGCGATTTTCACTGAGAACAGCTATGAACACGGGGCAAAATGACTCAACAGAGGATTTCAACTATGTGCCACTAATTTCTACATTACATACAATCAGACTTAGATATGTTATGTGTGAGAGAGTGAAGTCGTACAGATTACCTTAAAAAATTATGTTCACAGTTCACATACAATAAGATATAGGACGGTGTGTCTACTTGATGCCCATCTTATGCAAGAAAAATCCATCTTCGATACCTTTTATCGATCCAACGTCCAGCAAGAATATAAACTTTCAGCACTTGGTATATATTATCTGACTTCTTTTCTCTTCAGTTTCTAGTTCACACTTTACTCCTGACAAACACCAACAGAGATAAAGAGAGATTAGATCAAATATAGCGTTCATTAACCGACAACACCTATTCTAGAATAACGATACACACATGAAATCATGTAAAGAAACGGTAGAAAAACCTATGGAGTTAAACCATGTGCATTAATCTTTTCTTAAAATATAGGATCAACAAACAGGATGCAACCACTTGGGTGTTCATTCCGTTTTATACTATTGTCGGTCCGTGAATAATTTTCCTTACAAGTAACTCGACTTACTTCAGGAGGATCTGTTGATGGGAAAGTGGGATTGGCTTCTGCTTGTGACTCCAATATTCTTGCTTCTGATTTCTCATTTGAGTACCTACACGAATAAGCATGCAAAAACCAATCTTAGAGAAAAGACTATTATTCATTTCACACATGTGGCAATGGTAAGATTGGCTTATCAAAATATTCTAAATGCAGTAATTTCGTGTTTTCGCCAAAATTTCTGGGGAAAGAACAATCAGAACCGAGAGGCAGTTCTTACGTAGAGAGAATAGTAACCCAAATGAGCTCTACACAATCAACCCAGAGAAGTCTTTGTTCAACGGGGATCACACCATAGGTTATAAGATGAGCAAATGGCCAAAGTTTCCAACCTGCCTGAGAAATATATTGAAACCAACAAAATTCTTAGTCCTGCAACAAATGTATAGAAACAAAGTAGAATCTTGAAATAAAATATCCCAGTGATAAGCATGTGACAATATCCGAAGCATTCATAGAAAAGTCAGTGAAGCAAATGATCTGGAAGCTGTGCTTATTACAGATTCAAGTTAATGACTCATAACTTGTTTCCATTCCATTTGGGTAGTTAAAAACCATGGTAAGAACTCAAATGAGTCATGAAACTATACTCCATCACTAATTCAGGGACCAATGTATCAATTTGGAGATAAACGTTAGGTACACTAAAAATATGTCAGCAGAAATAAAACATAAAACACCAGGCAAACTGCAGGTCTAATCTATGATGTTTAAAATTTATATTTTCAAGAGCAAAAAAATTGTAAAACCACTAGCAAACATAAGCTTTGAGCACACGATAATGACTAGTTCTGAGCCCCTCTTTAGCTGGGGAATGTAGAAGGCAATCAATAAGAATTTAAAGCTCATAAATTAAAAACCGAAATGGACAGAAAAGAGTAAGCTCTTCTTACAGTCAACATGGGCACAAATGTCGCCTTCAATTCACTAAAGATACTAGCGGGCGATTCCATGCGCAAGATTCCTAGAACAGCAAAGTATATGCTATTCCAAACAGCAGCCCAAACAGTTTGATCAAATGCTACTTTAACAGGCACCACCCACCAATCTTGAAAAGGAAATAGTTCCTGTAAATCAGAAAATAGTGTTATCACCTGAAAAAGAAATCAAATCATGACCCAGGCCAGCTAACTAATGTTGCGATTGGATTTGAAATCAAGTGAGAATTAAGGTCGATTATTAAGGCAAAATCTGCAAATCTATTTACGAGAGTACTTGTTTAAATCCTACAAGCATCCGAATTATATGGAATATGAGGATTTCAAAACATGGTCGTATGTTATTCATTTCTAAAATCTAACATCTGAGATTCCAAGTATGCTTCAACCCGAGAAAATATACATTTGTTTATCCAAATCTTCTTGATTCCAAAACTTTCACATTACCAAATACAGCACAAAGATGAAACTAGAAGTACCTCACAAAGCTGGTAATAATAATGGGAAAGAGAACCATGTAGTGTAAAGCCTACGAGTCCTGATCTGAACATCCGGGTCCGGTCAAAATCGAAAAGCGGTTTTCCTTCAACACACTGCAAATGGAATCGTACACATTAAAAGGTAAAGAATAATTTGGAAAGCTAAAAAGAGAATATTTAAAAGTTGCAGACTGCACATTCATATGGAAAATTGAAACAAACCTGTGCAATCCAATCCCCAATAGAGTAAACCACTCCGCTTATCACCATTTTCGCAAACACAGGATTAGCTTTCAGGGCTGCCTCGTAAGCACTCCAGTTATGTTGAGGTGCGTATCTCAATATCTCGTAAACAGTCCATCCCTACAAAAATCACATAACCAATTAACATGTGTGAATAGTTATTATCAATGAGCCCAATATCGATTCTTCTCAAATGTTAACATATTAATTTAGAGTCACAAGTATAATTTACCCATTTTTCCTCGCTATGTTCATTTTACATATAACAGTATTACTTTACAACTATACAACTAAATGGCAAAAATTACGCTTTCAAATACTACAGACCACCAAACAAATGAAATGTATTATTTACCCAAAAAACACGGACACTTCGTCAATTGGCCACTCCCATCCTATTTCATTTAATTTATTTATCCCCACAAAAGATGGCTCTGCCAATATTGAGATACGAGACGCCTACAGCAAAAAGCAAATATACATACAAAACATATAAGAGCATTCCCACCAGTCCTTCTCATTTAATTTCAAAATCTCACTTTCGAGAAAGTCTAAGAAATCAATATTTTAGGAAATGCCCCCACTAATCTTTCTCAACAATTTATTAAATGCATTGAAATAATAATATATGATGTATTAGTATGTTTTGCCTTAATCTAAAAAGGAATTCTATAATTCTGGTGGAAAAATAATACTATTTTGATAATAAAAAAATTGTGAATAGTAGATTTCCTGCTCAGGACCTTAGTGTACGGCAGCAATCCTCCGGAGATTTCTAGAATATAGAGACAAAACTGGTCCCAAATTCACAAACTAAGAAATCAGTAATAGATAGAAATAGCGTAGAAAGACTAGTGGGAATACTCTAGGACACTCCCAAAAGTCACTCTACATAGGGCCTTTATTCTAAATTTAGGGACTAAATATTAGGGTATCCTCGCATCGGTGTATTTAATAGTTCAATCACCTAAAAACTAAGGTGTTTGCAACAGTAATCTCCTTCATCTACGAGCCACTGGTTACCCAAATGACATTTCTAGGTTTTGGGCTCTGGTGTGGGATCCCTAAATTCCATCCTCTATTTTTAAAATACAGTTCAGGGTAAAAATATTAAAATTTAAGGGATTAGAATAGATATACCAGTGTGAATACCCTAATGATTCACAATTATTCGATAATGAACAATATAAGCAACAAAAAAAAAAGACTTTATAAAGTTTAAATCTTCTGTTTTTTTACATGTCAAATTAGCAAAAGCTCAAATTTAAGCTGAGTCCAACTTTTAAGCAAGAAACAAAAAAGGTGGAGCTCAAAAGCTGCAATCAAATAAGCCCATATACAAAACATCCAATAATATATATACATACTTGAATTTCTCAATTAGAAAGAATCAACTCACATGCCAATAGTTTTGATCAATGGTCAACAACTTGGAGATAGCAAAAGCACCAGCAGCTAGAACAATCCCAGCATTAATCCCCCTATCAATCAACCTCTCCTCATCTCCCTCCGTCTCTCCCAACCCCGAAGAAGCCGAAGAAAACCCGCCCTCGAACGACAACCGCCCCTCGTTCCCGAACCCCGCCACCATCTCTCTCTCCCCTCCGGCCGTCTCCGTTTCTCGCTCTAGAGTGGCGGACACTCCGTCCTGTTGGTCGGTGCGGTCGGTGCTCTGGATTGGGATGACGTTGAGATCGTTGGATACTGACCCTACGATTAGGCGGTTGGCGTGTTTGGGTCTTTGGAGAGTGATTTGTGGTTTGATAATCGGGAGAGTAATTGGGGATTTTAATTTAGGGGTGGGAGAGGGGAGAAGAGAGCTTACTGAGGCCATTTTTGGGAGAGAAATTACTGAGATATGATATGGATCGATGTGTTTTCTCCAGGCTGGGGCGAGGGAGGAGAGAGAGAAATTTATACATGGAGGAGGTTGTATTATGGATGAATTGTAGAAATATGGTCCACAGAGTTTACACATATTTTCTGTTTGGCCCCCACGGTTTCAAGAGTAGTGATGTAAAGGAATTGTACGTGCTTATCCTACCTCCGTCCCATTATTATTCAAATGACGCCTTTTCTTTTTTATTCGTTGTGTACTGTAAGTAATTTAAAAAATAGTTAAAATAAATATTTTATTTATTATCTTTATTAAATAGATTCTTTGTAAATAAATAAGATTTTTCATGTTTTCAATGAAAGGTATTTCGATAAAATAAACAAAAAATCAAATGTTCAAAACACTATAACTATATATAATTTTTTTAATTCCAATAAAAATTCAAACAAACCTATTAATTTGGAATGGAGAGAATATATATTTTTATTAAAAAGTAATATCAATATGCAATATAGAACTATCTAGATATTGTGTTGATTATAATTAGTTGTATGTGAAACATTTAATTATTTTAAATATATGATGGATATAATTCCCCATTTTTTTAGATAGACACATATTTTGTCTAAAGTTTCTTGTCAAATATAAAAACGATTCACATACGGATAATTATATATCAAAAACTTTATTGACTCTTATATAATAATATACTATCAATGATCATTTTTAATAAAAATGTCACAAGATGTGTCATTGTGTGGTTTAAAAATGTTACTCTTTCCAAATTAAAAACTTTTAAGCATGAAAACATCTAGATGATAAAAACATAAATGGTCATTAAAACTGATTTATCTCTAAATAATTCATAAATGGCTCACTTGATATATTTCCCATCATTCAAATAACTTTCCACCGGCAATAGGAGCAAATTGTAGCATATTCAAAACATGAAGATTATGTGAACTACAATTGAAATTAAAGGCACCAGAAAAATTCTAATTGAAGCTACGGGGACAATTTATGTAATTGGCGCTTATCTTGTTGAATAATGCGATCTGGTGCTGCGCGTAGTGGGTTTTGTCAGGTGGGACCAATAATTTTGTACACGTGTCGATATGTTATTGACGCTGAAGAAAGTTCTAGTTCCAGCTTACGTGAGCTGCGGTGTATTGAATAGTCAACGATTGTTTTGTGGATGATGAAGTGCTATCCACACATAACAGGATGTTAGCTACCTTGGATTTTGTCACTGACTAATTGCAACGAATTTAGATGCTTAACGATTGGTATAAATTTTTATTTCGAGTATTTTGCTTGTAATTGCAACGAATTTAGATGCTTAACGATTAATATAAATTTTTATTTTGAGCCTTAAAATATTATTGACTCGAAACTTAGTATATGATATATTGCCAATATTTTTTGGATAGAAAATATTAAACCTGCCTCTGCAAATAAAAGAAAGTAATTTTCTTATTGCTAATGAAAAACAAAGATATTAGCGAGGATAAAGACTTCATTTGGAAACGTGCATTTTAATCGTTTGTACTTAATGTATATTTTGTAGACTTTAAATTGCATTTGATATTCCAAATCATGCATTTCAAATGACTAATTTTTACAAATAGATCTAAAATTCACATGGCATAGTCGCATAGGCTTTTCAGGTCACTCCATGAAGCATAAAGGTACAGTCTATTATGTAAAGGCTCCATATGGATGTCCATTCATATGGATGTGAAATCCGCTTATCAAAATTTTCCTAATGAAAATGGAAAGAGGGATCCTACTATTCTCAATAATGAACAACAGGATTCCACTTTTTGCTCTTCATTGTTGGATAAGGCGGTCCAAACTTATATTTAATTTGGACTGCTCCATCCAACGGTGAAGAGCCGAGCAGCTGCTCATTTTGAGTAGCAGTATTTTTGTGTCCAATAGTAATATGTTAAAAACATAGCGAATTTGATAAATTAGTCCTGAACGAGTTGGCACCGGCATGGCCTACCAGTATCTATATGTGAGGATGATGAGAAACGAGGGACTCAAGGTTGATCAAATTGGTGGGACAAATATTATGTGTGATCCGTGGTTGCTTCCATGGCTAATAGTAGTCCACATAAGTTTGGCTCTATGGGACCCTTAGGAATATGGAGGCTTGAAAATCACCTCTTGTTTTGAAATATCTGTGAGTGGTGAGTGGTCACATTGATGAATCATGTGGCTTGGTATTATTTGGTTTTGCACAAGCCTAGCTAATTTTCAGTGTCATTTTTTGAACAGTTGTGTATAATTCCAAATAAAATGCGGCTGAGGAAATTTGGATAATATCATGGTCAATGAAATTCTAGAGTAGATATATCACACATTGTCCATTGACATAGATCTTCCATAGTAATTTCATTGTCAATAAGCAGTTACGGTCGGAAAGAGCCCCCTAAACAACCCTCTAAAATGGGTGTTATTGTGAGGCGAGTCTTTTGTACCACATAAATATAATCCAATAATAATAAATTCTAGACATAATTTTGTAATTACTTGTGTTAGATTCTTTTTTTATAGCCTTGAATTGTTCTTCACTGTTACACTTTTTTAAAGTCGTTGGAACTGGAAAATGTGTCACCCTATGTGCATTCCAACTAATGTGGATGAATGGAAACAATCCTAAATTTCAGAGATTAAATCCACATGAATGCTCCTCATGAGTGTATCTGATATTGTTTAATCTCCTGAAAGTTGAAGGATTTATTACAATAATTCCTTGAATTTGGAGACAAACTGTTCCAACACCTTGACATTTTTAAGTTAAGAGAGGATATGTTGTGGCCATTATGCATAAACGAGCCTCTGTTCTAGAAGTTGAGTTATTAGGATTAAAATTTAGGAGCTGAAAATAGTTACACTTTCCAATATGATGCTTAATTAAGCATCCCAATACTCATTTCCATTAGCAAAATTCTTAAAATAAATTGAGAAGTAGAGCAAAGAAGGCGAGAGATACCTAGAGAGAAGCAGACTCGAATTGGGCCTCAGCAACACGCCCTCCGAGCAGAGCGTTACGCCCTGCATCCCCTCTCTCTCGCTCTCTCTCTCTCTCTCTCTCTCGCTCGCTCTGTCTCTCTGTTGCACAATAGTTAGTGATAAGCTGTTATTTTATCCATTCTGTATCCTCTGTTCCCTTGCGGCATTGTAGAATAGTTATTTACACTATGACCCCCATATTTTAGAGTGTATTCCATAATAACCTCCGTGTTTCATAAATTTCTCTAGCCCGTCTCTTCTATTTTGAATTTTTTAAATATTAAGATGTAATGGGACAAACTAGAATGTCAAATTATCAACATATGAGTGAAACAGTTTACTCTTCCATCCACAAATTATTACATAATATATTTCTTAAAAATAAATTAAATATAATAACTTAATAATTTAATATAACAAAATAAGTTAAATTTACTCTTATTTTATAGTTAAAAATATAAATTTGATATTTTTATTTTTTTTAATTATTAAATTGTTATAATTTAAAAACTCATAAAAAAAATATTGTCCAATAATTTATAAGGAGCTCTTAAATTATCATGGGTTACACTAAAATATATAATATATACGGATTTTTAAATCATGGGGGCAAACATTTGGCTACATTTCACAATGAATTGCGTATTCAAACAAATGTAGTTCTTTTCGTATAGCAATGACAGTAGTGCAAGTTCACATGAAGTCGATCGAGTATTACGACCAAAAATACGTCGCTCTTTGCACATTCTCGGCACGATTAAAATTTAGCATTTTTTGAGTTAAATATAATTAACCTTATAATTTTATTTATTTATTATTTACTTGTTCTCAATATTCCCTTGAAAAAAAACAGTGCGTTTCACACACTAGCCCATGTGGCTCTGTGGGTAATGCGGCCACTGGTTTGAATATGGCCCACTTTGGAATGGGCTAGAACCATTTCATAAACAAGATTTACAATTCAAAACCCAATAATTTTTTGCTGGGCCTTTTAATGGAACGGTCCATTTCCTTTATAAACAAAACTACAAAAATTGATATATCGGAATTGTATTGCTTAATCAGAAGAAAATAAGATAATAATAAAAAAAAAAAGGGAAATGGTTTTACAAGTTGGTATGATATTATGAATAAGTTGGGGAAAAAAAAAAAAAAGAGTACACACCACTAGCACTACCCACGACTGATGGCGTTTTTAGTTGCAATTTATAAGTTCCAAACTTTTTCGCTTTGTTACTCAGAAAATAGATAGTGTTTGGTTGTTCAGTTTTTAACCTGAACTTATTTATTACTTTGGTTTATATAAATTAAAATTTTAAAACTGGATGTATCCAATTATTATTTTTTTTAAGTGAGAAATAAGTAACAACAACCAAATAAACCCTGAATATTGTTGTATGATTCTTTGTCCGAGGTGGTGAATGTATAGGGCCAGGAGACAAGTATATAAAGTGAACAAGTTTTAAATGTTGAGGTGGTAGTTGAATGGAATTTATTGCATTTTGTTGAGAATTTTGATTAAGGTTTTGAGTAAAATAGCAATAATTTTTTTCGGATTCTTATAATTAACAGGATAATTAGTTCGAATAAGTCTCTTGTAAATAAAAGACTTGTCAAGTTTTTTTTTTTTTTATTATTATTGTAAAAGACTTGTTAAGTTACTTGATAGGAAGTAAGCCCAAACAGTGTTTTGTTTTGTTCCCGAATAGTAAAATAATTGATAAACTTGAAAACTTACCCTTAAACATCAAAAAATAAAAGCAGAAAATAAAGCAAGATAAGATTCATGCAGAATCACCAAAACCCTACTGGGATTGTCAGTTAAAAAAAATATAAAAAAAGTTTAAATAAGTACCTTAATAATTGAAATAAAGAGGAAGCAACTTGATAGTATTAATATTTGACACTAAGTATTTTGTGATAATTTCTCTTTTATAACAAAACTGTCATTAAAAGCAACATGACTAGAAAAGTTTATTACAGAACTGTCATTAAAAGCAACATGACTAAAATAATTTTTCACCAATTAAGTTGAGTATCCTACGTATCTATCAAATAATATAAAGATAAAAGAATTGTATTGAGCAATATCTATATATAGAGTTAATAAGTCTTGCACAATAAGTTTTAAAATATTATATCAAATTTATATGAAAGGAATAAAATCAAATATCAATATAACTAAGAAACAAAATATTCTTGTAGAAGATAAATACAACAATAGCAAACCTAACAGTATATTCCAAGATGTGCTAATATTTTGAGCAATATTCTTTAATGCTATCGAAGGTACCGAAGGGAACATATCACTGGTCACCAGAAACCATATTATCAGTAACATTCATACAACTTAATGTCCATTAGAAGGCGAAAATAAAAATCGCCTTGAAAAGTATCGGTTCGAAACGTGACGATTCCTCGAGCCAAGAAGAAATCCCCTGTCCCACCAACTACCGAGAGTTCCCTAGTCTCCTCACTAAGCTTATCCGCGCCCATAATGTTGAGAGTACCATTATACTTGGTCGAGTTAAAAATCAAAGTATAGGCGAACCAAGCACTATAAGCGCTCCTCATGTCGTAGAAATAGAACCCTCGAGCACTTGCCACCGGTGGAGAGAGAAAGTGGTTGTCGACTGTCATCGGATCATCAAAAACCACAAACATCCCGAAATGGAAACCAAAATCTTTTGGATTTGAGATGGGGATTGAGGTTGCGTTTGATGCATCTGAGCCGTTGAATAGCTTGTCGTGGTAGTAAAGGGTTATTTGTTCACAAGGTTTGTTTGGTTTGATTTTTCTTGAGTGAGCAACAAGGGAAAAGGAAATGAGTATGAAAAAGAGAATTAAAGTGGATTTTATCACAAGGCCTTTCATAGTTTTGCATTAAGGTGTTTTTTGCCTTTTTTTTTTTTTTTTTTTTGGCCCAGTTTGCTAGATTGAGGTGTAATTAGCCTATTTATAGAGACTAGTTTTAGCTTTTTAGCCTGACATGAAGTCCCAAGGTTGTCCTAAAGGGAATATGCACGGTCATCAATAGAAAAAAAATTATTTTTCATATATGCTTATATTGTGATAGCGATATTCTTTGAAAACAAGTAACACAATTAAATACCACCATAATATTGCCACACTATTGTTTTGTGGCTAAATACTTGTAGAAGCACAAATTGTGCTAGGGATGGTGCTACTAGTTTCCTAAAAGAGATACAATATTTTCATAATTTTTTAATATAAATTTTTTTTATTTTTAATTTTAATATTAAAATTTCAATATAAATTAAATTTTTATTTAGCTACCGTCACCTATAAGTTTTCCACTTATAATGCCTCCTTGTGAATCGTGCAATACCTTATTTGTTTCTTAATGCCCCATGTCATTTGAAATGAAATGGGAACAAATTAGCATTTTCATTATGTTGCAGCTTATAACTTATAAATTTTTATTTATTAATTTTTTAATTTAAAAATTAGATAGCATTTGACTGTTCAACTTAAAATATGAGTTTATTTTTTTTTTTAGGATTAAACAAACTGTAAATTTTAAGTTGGATATATATCCAATTTTTATTTTAAATAAATATAAATTTATTTATTTGTTTAAAAATTACAACTAAATAAAGCCTATATATTTTAGTTGATAAAATGAATCCGAATAGTCCCGGCTTGTATACCATCCGATAGGTTTTGCGAGACCATTTTCAAAACATCTAGTCGACTTTACTTTCCAAAAGCATACGAACAAACAAAAGTGAACAAAAGACCCTCAACGCATATGTAATGAGAAAAAATAAATTGACGGTGCTTATGCTTTTCAAAATTTGCATATAGGTGTAAATGCTATCCTGCAATATTGAAATAAAAATCATTGGAAATAATAGTACTTGCATACAATTAAAATCACTTAATTTTTTTTATTTAATTACATAGAACATTTTCAAATAAATTTCATGCATAACAATGTTATAATTGTTGAATTTGGGGGTTTCCTATTGGAAAATACAGTTGGCTTTATTTGCATTAGTGTAGTGTTAAAAATGCTAAAACGACATTAACGACCAAAAAGGCTCGATCCAATCAACGTCGAAATAAAATTATACCAATGGTTTGGCTAATGACATCACCAAGCGATAGACGTTGATGGAGAGAAAGAATGCTATTTTTATTTATTCTAAAAGAAATTTATCGAATTTAGTGGCCGTTTTTAGCATTTGTGAATTACTCAAGTTAGAAGGTAGTGATAAGAAATAAGGCGAAATGTGTCTTTTTTTACGATGAAACAATTTAATTAGTTTAAATTTCAAGTGGATGAAAATTTGTTTTTTCATGTTTTGTAACCGGCCAATTTTTTAATGCGATGCGCATGACTTAGACATGCATGTTTTACTTTAAATATATTTTTTAATACTACTTAGTTAACACTACGAATACTTAATTAGGAGATTTTTTAATGGGAGAGCTCATCTTGATTAATTTTATTTTTAATCATTTCAATTAATTGTGAGCCACAAAAGCTGAGTTTTACATTCGTTATTCGACGAGGAGGATGGGAAGGGGGAGGAAAACGAATAAAATGCAAGTTGCTAAAGGAAATCTTTAAAATGAAAAAGTAAATAACAAATAAAATAAATAGATTCTTTTAGGCAATTAGAACTAAAACAATCGTTTTAATCTTTTCACGTATGACATATCAATACTTAACCCTAATTCGACGATAGGAATAAAAAATAAATCAATGATTATGTTCATACAATTATTATATCACGTGGCAAGAATATATACCATTACTAGACAAGATTTAATTATAATTTCTTTGTTAATTATATATAATGCTAAATAATACGACGATGGTTAGGCTTAAGCACATGAACCTGAGATCAAAAATGCCCGACCATTATAAAAAATTCAACTGAGGATAAAAATAAGAGGCTTATATTCAATATTTACACAAATGATCAAGGGTAAAAGTCTATAAAACCCTTTAGAAGCAATTCATTCTAACTATATAATTAATACACATATGGTTTACACGATCGAAGGAGTAGTGTTCTACGTTTATATATTCTTAAAACAAGGAAAATAAATCGGAATAGAAGACATTTGAACCGCTATGGTCTTTAAATGTCGCCAATAAGTACTCACCTCAAAGAGGGCCAATTTCGACTACCTCGTTTTTTGTAAAAACATGAACTTAGTTGAATTATACAACTTATTAACTCACTTCATAGCTAATCCTTTGCCGCAAGGAAAAAGAAAAAATATAAATATAAAGACGTATTTGAAAATAAACTATAAATTACAAAAAAGTGATGTGTCCGAATTGTATCGATTCATTAGAAGCAAAAAAAGGAAGAAGCAA
>MKEJ01048706.1:0-13926 GCA_001753735.1 Embelia ribes | reverse complement strand
AAAAAAAAAAAAAAAACAACCTGAACCGTTAGGTAAAAAAAAAACTGAACCGGTTTAACCTGTTTGTAACCGCTTTTGACCAGTTCACCGATTTTTTGACCGGTTCAAACCGTATCCGGTTTTTAGGATAACCAGAACTGGCCTATGAACCGGTTGAACCGGCCGGTCCGGTTCGGTTTTTAATACCTTGGTATGAACCTATATTCTGCATACCTAGAAGTTTGAACAAGTATAAGGGAATATTTATATACAACTAATTGGAAACTTTAATGGTAGTAAGGGTTTATAATGGTTGTTATTGACATTTTATTATAGAAAACATGTTGAAATCACTTGATAGTTAAACAACATGTAAGTGAAGTATAAAATGAAATAAAACATGTTTGGCTAATGATAAGCCACTTGAATGTCATACGTGTTATATAAAACGTAAGTATGGCTGTTGAATATATATATTATTTACACCAAAAAATTAATGATTTGCGTTGACATACGGAGGAACGTTATTCCATGGTGGTTGTTGGCCTCAGGAAACGCACCTTCCGATGTGAGTCAGTTTTGCGGGAACCAAAGCCGAGTGCGTGATACTTCGTATCAGAGGTATTGATGATTACATCACATGATTGTTAGATTGGTTAGTTAGATTGGTTAGGACACACGAAGGAACGTACAATACGTGGGGGTCATTAGGCTATAAATTGTAGATTGTGATGAGTAAGTAGATGAATGAGATGTGTTTATTGGCTGTAGTTGCAAGCTTATATGTTTCTGCTCCTTATTTTATTTGTTTTAGCAGTTGTTGATATTTAAATTAGACATCATTATTTCAATAGATTCATATTTTTTCTAACTCAAACCTATTTGGTTGTTTTTGTACAATTATTTTTATATAAAATGCCAAGCAGAATCAGGAGATGATAGTAGAGAGAACAAAGGCTAAACAGGGTTCAAAACTTACTCAGGTGTCGTCTTTTCCATTTTCTTTAGTATTTCATTTACATTTCCTAACAATTATAGGCCATTGGCCGAGATGATGTTTATTATCATTTGAAATAACATTGTAAGGACATATAATATGATAATAAGGCCTACAGATACTTTGGTTTGAATGCTAGATTTCTAATAAATTTCTGTCATGGGTTGGTTTACTTTAATGTTCAGCTATTTATGTTATGAATAGAGGCAAGTGACGTGTTTGGGATTGGGTTGAATTTCGGAGCGTTATAGCCAAGGTTTAAAATTTTGGCCGATATCATCATATAATGCCGTTAGGTAACAGTTTCAGCTGCCGTTGCAACCAAAACAGCCCGTTATATTGTCGAGATTGAAATTTGCAGCAGCATTGACTGCCGCAATCGTAATTCCGGCTGTTATGGCATAATAGTGGCCATTGTGACCTTTATATCCGTCATTTTAGTCTTTATGGTTGTTATATCCATCAAAAGAGTCGAGTAATGTTGAAATAAATTTGCAGCTCCGATTTTCGCAACCATTACACTACGACCATTATACACCAAGACTATTACACCGCAACTGCAGCAGTTATAGTGGCCGCAACCGATATTTAAAACCTTAATTACAGCTCACCCCTAAAATCTCACATTGTTGGCCTTTTGAAAGGGGAGCCAAACTATCCAAACACCATGTCAATCCTTTACTCGCATTCTTGCGCATTCGGAAGGCCAGTCCGAGCGTTCCGATGACATTGTCAAGAGTCCGCCTGAGTTTGTATAAGCTCTTGCCAGTCATTGAAAATTGCCAAAAATATTCCCGAGAAACCCAATCGCATCTGACTACAATTATATCTTACTTAGAAAAGGCTTAAGATTATTTCTACGGGCACTTAAAAAGTCAATTATAGAAGAAAAGGTAACCAAACAAGCATTAGGCAAATGCCGTTAATCTAGTCCAATAATCAGAATAAACATGTCATGCACGCCATTAATACCAATACTCAATCTTAATTAATTTAGTTAATTTAGGTCAAAAGCACGAGTTGCATGGTATCCTTAGAATTAAGATAGTGATCAAGACTATGTTTCTAACAAATTTAACGTGTCCTTCAAAATAATAAAAAAGAAAATAACGAGAAAGTAGCGTACGTAGCATAGTGGAACTTATTAAATGTATTTCCAAATTTATCAACGTATATCATTATTTGACCAAGTAAAAAGAATTCCTAAATCACTATGTACACCCAAAAGGGCCTTTTCGTGATATTTGATAAAATGTTAAGACTTTTAAGTAATTTTGTCACCTCGAGCATGCCCTATGCTTAAAGTTTGCCCTGGACTTTTAAGGGAAAAAAGATCCTATTCCCTGTAGCACACACACACATATATATAAGTAATAATTAATAAAAAGAAATATAATATCTTTTTTGGAAATCAGATTTAACATAACTGACAGGGATTTGCTTTAGTACAAGTTTTTTCTATATTTTTTTATGAAATTATATTTTGAGAATAAGATCAATACAAGTTACGAATAATTTATTATAAATAATTTTAATAAATCCTAAACTAAAATAATGACAACATATTAAAATACAATAATATAGCATATGGTAAGAAAGAAAATTCTTTCTATGGGGAGGACTTCCAACTCATAGTAGGATTGTACATAAGTTTGGATTATCCGACATTCGAACTGAACCGATACAATTTGCTCAAATTTTAATTTAAAAAAATTATGGATTTGGATTTAGTTTTATTTTTTGAAAAACTCAAAAAATTCGAAACCCGAAATATTAAATAAAAAATAAATACATATATGACTATAGCATATATAAATTCATAATCTATATATATATATATATAATATATTTGATTAATATTCTGTTACAATTTTTTCTCCAAATCAATTGAAACTATTTTGATCAATTGGGATTTAAATTTGTAAATTGTAATTGTCGTTTTTATTGTGGTTTATAAATATTTGAATTGGTTTTGTGAACATTTAAATTGATTCGTGAGCTGATTATGAAATTTCGGGTTTTATAAAAATTTCGGATTCGGTTCGGTCTTAAAAAGTTTAGGTTCAGTTTGAATCTTAAGATTTTTTGGTTCAAGTTTGATTAAAAATAAAATTAATTTATTTTTTCTAATTTTAAATTTCGGTTCAAATTTAATCCGAACGGAACCGTTACACACCCTTAACTGACATACGACCATCCATCTTATATTCTTGCCTATCCATCTATCTACCTTCCTTTCTCTCTCTCTTTCTCTCTCTCTCTTTTCTATCTCTCTTCTCTCTATAATTTATTTTCAATTCATAGTTCTCACAAGCTTCCAAATAAAGAGAATTAATGGAAAGTGAGATTTGCAAGGTTTATTCTCCTTCTTGTCATCTCATATCTTTGCAATAAAACAGCTAAACTTCAATCTTATCTGGTCAAATGGGCTCACTTCTCTCCCCCTTTTTTTATTCCAAATTTTCGACGAAACATGCTGTTTTTGAAAACAAATCTCTCTCCTCTTTCCCAATCTAAAACATCCAAACCCTCATCCCATGGCTAGGCTGATCAATCGGTTAGGGCTTCTTTTCTTTTCAATATGACCATGTTTGGGAAACAGTTTTCGAAAAACACAAATCGTTTCGGTTGTTATGGTGGCTTTATGGGTGAATTAGGAGGGTATGATTGTTCTGAAAACAAAGGGGAATTTGTAGATAGTGACAATTTTCGGGGCGATCGGAGTATGGCCGATCAAGAGGATTCGAGAACGGAGAGTACGACGGTGAATGAAGCAGCCGGTTCAAGCTCGAAAGACGAGAGGGAAGATGGGAATTGGCTTCAATTAGGTATTGGGAGTAGCACTAGCCAAGAAATAATTAACAAGCAAGATGATGATCCTAATTTGCGAAGAACCGGATTGGTCGAGCTTAATTTATTACCCGAGGCTAGCGTTCGAGACCAAATTAGGCCACTAGGACCACCCGAGTTCGGGTTTCGGCCTCCTACCATGCCAGTCTCCAATATTATGACACCCGGGTCTGGGTCTGGATTTGCTAGTTACATAACTGCCACTGGCACAACGAGTCCCGCACCTTTGTTTTTGCAACAAGGCATCGGGAGTAGTAGTTCATTTTTGTTTCCGCAGCATCAAGAGGTTAATTGGGCATTTAGGCCAGTATTGCCGAGGAACTTGTTAGTTTCGTCTTCGTCCGCCACATCATCGTCTTCATCTGCCTTGATGCTACAAGGGCCATCGTATATGGCGCAACCATCGTTTCAGTTCCAACCGCAATTGAGGGAAATAGACGTGGCAGGGCCAAGTTTTGATTTCAGAATCATTGATCCTCCAAGGAGACCCCATTGTGGGATTTGGTTCCTACTCCAAGCATCACAAAATCAGTAAGTGCACAGTTAATTACTAATTGTGTATTTGGCTAACAAAGATTTTAATTCAGTTGTCTAATTTTTAAGGGTACACTAATTTTTAAGGGTACACATAGGAAAAAGATTCCTTTTTTCACCCAAGTTTTTCTCATTTAATTAACTTATTTAGCACTAGCTATGAAACAGTTAATTACCTTGTATTGTGTGACCTATATATATTAAATTGTTACTTGGTTTTACAATGCAGAGAAAAGGCTCCTATCTTGCCACAAATACCAAAGAGCTACCTGAGAATTAAGTAATTATTTCATCATTTTTTTCCTCTCTTTAACTTTCATAAACATACGTGCTCATTGTTTTGAATTTAATGATTATTAGATTTATAATATGCTTTTATATGTTTTCTTTTAGGGATGGGAGAATGACAGTGCGGTTGTTGATGAAATATCTTGTTAACAAGCTGAGATTGGATAACGAATCAGAGGTATTTTCATATTCTAATTAATTTCATATGCATATAAAATTACTTGATTAATTGTTGTGATGCCTCGGGTTCTTTTTTCAATATCTAGAAAACAACTATTGTTATGGAAAATGAATAAGAATATTAACACAAAGAAAACCCTAAAATTAATCTAAAGAAAACCTAAAAAAATGAAATTCCATCATTATTTAAGGAAGAAGTAAATTGCAGATTACTAGAGGTACATGGATATGGTTGGTAAGAAAAGAATGAAAGAAACATAACAACTAACACACGGTTGTCGAAGTTAATATGTATGAATTTTTTTTAATTTTTTTGATACACATCAAATTTTAGGTGTGAAGTATATTTCATCTTTTAGGCCCTAATACAATGTCTCAAGGTAGCCTAGCTAAGATTGAGGTTTTATATCTAATTAAGGAAATGATAATATACACTTAATTTCTAAGTTGCATGCATGTGTTGATTTTGTAGTTTGTTGCTAATCATCTTTTGTTGATTTGTGATTAGAGATTAGAAGTGATTAATGGAGATAAGTGTGAAAACTACCTACCACCCTTTCATTGGAATAAATGGGGGAAGGTAGTGACTTTCATTGTTATAGTTGATATATATATATATACACACACACACACACACATAGTGTTTTGCTTAGTTCCAAATACACTCGTGAAAGTAACATTTCATTGGCATGGTGGTGTACTTGTTTTGCATTTTATTCTAGAGAAAAATAATGCCTGGATTTAATGTTAGCCAGGGGTTTTGGTCTTAGAACTAGAAACTTGAATATGACTAGAAATTTAATAGACCAACAGGGAGTATTTGCCATTGTGTTGGAAAGGAACCTATACCATAACTTGTATAATTGATCAGCTAGGACATCTATATTTAGGTAAAATATACATGCAAAAAAAACTAGTTTCTTTTTGAAAGGTGGAAATGTGTGTATCATAAAAAAAAAAAAAATTACACATTTCATGAAAGAACAACCACAATCAATTTTTCAATTAAAATATATATTGCTGTCAATCCGAAGGATAGGCCCAACAAAATGCAAAAACACTGATCGAATCCAGCACAAAAAATTTAAACTCCTACTGAGCATAATATGCTAGTATATTTAGTACTCAGAAAATTCATATATCTCACAAACATTAAGAATCAGAAAACACAAATGCTCTAATTAAGCTTCAAATTTTTCACTATGAATCCTATTTCTTGGTCTACTGTTTGGACCAGTTTACGTGCACTTTGGACAATTACTACCGCATTATGATCAAAACTAGGTGATCCACATTGAACTAGAGAAATCACAAAAACAAATCATTGTGATCACACATAATATTGCTAATCACTACACTTTGAGCTAATATTAGGCATTACGTAGTTATTTATTATATTCCTCGTTGAACAACCGATTTTAAACACAAGACGTGCTGATTTAATGATCTATAAATTCTTGTCAACGGCCCGATGCAATATCTTATTTTGTATCATGTAGCAGGCTTCGTTTTTTTGCTTGTCTGTTTAGATCTAAATACGAACTATAATCGATGGTATCTTTGTGATTTCCCTTCTCTAAATGGAAAGAACCTTTTTCGTTGGAGGAGTTAACATTCACACACACACACACAAACACATATCATGTGTTCTTTACTAGACTCTAATTAAGTTTCTGACTGAATTTTAGGGATCTAAATAATCATGCGTGATTAATTCATATTAGAAGTTCATCCCAAATTTGTGTGTTTGTACTGAAGATACTTCTAGGGGAACTAGTGAAATGAGATCATACTTTATGAAAAAAAAATCCTCTTTTTGTGGTAATTTATGATAGATTAGTTGATTTTTATTACCAACATCCACATAAAAAAGTAAGATATGCATTGCAAATGCCTTAAATACTTAATGTTAGCATATTATTGAAAGGTTTCTGATAATTGAGATTTTCAACAGTTGCCTTGTAAGGAGCAATAGGAGACTTCTCCAAATGAGATATGCGTATCAAGTGAAAATCTTAATTATTCCGTGTAAATGGGAATGAAACCAAACACATAGTTCAAGTGATGTATATAGGAATCAAATATAGGCTTGGTGGTATCACCATACATCTTGTTTGGTTGCAGATTATAAGTAGTTTTTTTTGTTTAAGTTTGACAGTATTTAGTTGCTCAGCTTATAAACCTAGCTTATTTGCTATTTTGGCTTAAATTAGCTGAAAATTTAAAACTGTATGAATTTAGTTTTTTTTTAATGATAAATGTATTGGCTTATTTGTTTAAAAGTTGCAATGAAACAAACCCATATTCTTGAAGAATTAGCTAGTTCCTTTTTTCTTTTAAAATAATAAATTAGCCCTTTTTTCTTTTAAAATAATAAATTAGCTGATTTTTTTTATTTATTTTTTTTTAGTGTATCATGTCTTAATTGGCACTAAAATTTCTTAAAAGGACGGAGAGGGATAAATATTTATTCTTTAAAACTATTGTTTCTACATATCCTCATAAGTACTAAAAGTTTTTTCTCTGTGACAAAGGATAGAAAATAGTATAATTTTTTTCATCTAAAACAAAAATGCATTTATTAGTACGAGATAAACATGTTGAAACTTTGAGAAGAAATTTGAAAGCCTGAAGGGATAGCAAGCACTTGTCTGAGAAAAATACATTACTAAAACATATAGATGGACAACATGCAAAAATTAACTAATTAAGATGTAGCAGTTGCTTTATATGCCCCTCATAGTTTTACTAACATTGGCTTTCCTTTATAATCTAGTTATTTTTACAAAACAATAAGCTGATGCCAACCCCGAATATGTTTCCTCACTTGTAGTAATTTTCTTTTTGGTTTTTGATGATTGATTTGTTTTCTTATAGAAGTAAATGAGTTTCTGTGATATCGTGTACTAATTAATAACCAATTTATTAAGCCGACAAAGAAGAGGATAGGCTGTATCAAATTAGTATGGCCAAGCGTATTGTATTTTTGTAACTCTTATTATTGAGGATAAGTCAACTTTTTGGACCACAAAGCCGAAGCTTAACAAAGTTATGTACAGTATATTATAACCACGTCGAGTATGGTATATAATATTAGTGCTTATTCATTGTTTGAATTATAATACTATTCCATTATTCCTTGGTCTAATATATTCTCTTCCTTGCATAATAACTAATAAAACAAATTTTATTTCAATCACTTGTGTGTTCCTTTTTATTATTGCAAGGGCAACATTCCTTTTTGTTTGAATTAGTCCAAATCCTCGCATAAATTATTGCTTACGTCTGTTTATTATCTTATACCATAATTTGGGGGCACATATATATATATATATATGCTTTTTCCTTGAGTTTCATGCCATGAAGTTAGGGATCAATTAGAATACTTATATTATACCAACTTTATACTCAAAAAATAAAACAGCTCAATGAAACAACCAAGCTACCAAGAATCTCTTTGAAAAAATTGTAGGTATACATTATACTCATTCACCAACTAACGTACGTGGACATCTATTACCTACTATGATTGCTTCATATATATATATATTATTGTAATTTTTAGGACATTGTGACACTCAACATTCTCCTTCGGTTAAGTCGTTAAGGTGTTGAGGTCAACCCCATAGCACAAAATTTTTTTATTTTTATTTTATTTTTTTATTATTATTATTATTTTGTTTTGTTTCGTGTCTAGGCTTAGTTCAACTACAGCCAGGCGATATTTAATTAAGAAGCTAACAATTTGAAACTTCTTAAACAATTATTTAGCTAAATAATGCAGATTTTTTGCCTTCTTTGACGGGTCTAGCTAAAATACATACTTAGCTAGTTTAATTTAAATATATATATATATATATATATATATAGCAAAAGATTGCAACAGTGTCTGTTTGGGAAAAAAAATTGTAAACTTTCATACCAAAGGAATTTTTTTACTTATATATGAAATCCAAATTTTGGCCATGAGTTGCATGCAACTCAATGGCAATGATGAGTTTTTATTCATAATTATGAGCCACAATCCATTAAATCCATAATGACGAGTTATAATCCGTGAAATCCATAGAGAATTCCCTTTTTGGAGGTACAATCAAGTGTTTAGGAGTAATATTAACATCAATCAAGAACTCTAGAGTGAGATGTTTAGGTCTCCAAATTTAATCCGAATTAAATTCAGATTTCAATTAAGGCATTTGCATATCCAATACGGTACGCATAGTACATAAAACATATTATTTAGTACTGTTTAATTACTATTATTCTAGTTTCATATATTATTTATATTCTAAAATAGTAAATTATTACATAAAATTAATAGCGGGAACAACATCGATAACATCGAATCCCATAGAAGGCACGCAGACCAATTGGACCGTAATTATGTGTAACAATTATTTATAATAAAAGTAATTAGTACTATATATATTTATATTTATCTATCAGCCTCCTAATATGACATGATGATTACTCGTGCACTCACGTACACAAATGATCATAAACTCGTAGTAATCTTTAGTGCCACATATATATATAATAAATGGCAAGAAAAGAAAAATAATAGACATTTCATTGAGATAGGGAATTTTCCTTTTTCCTTGTTCATGATATTTATTAAGATGTGAATTGACTTTAAAGACATGTGAAACAATTACTTCCAACTGTGTATTATCTAAGCAGTAGCCATATTTAAAAAAGTTTCATGGTGAAGAAATGTGAAGCAACTTCTTCAACTTTGGATTATCTACGCAGCCGTAACACATAAAATATCATACATCACAAGGAGCCATGAAAATCACACGTGGCCTCTCTATCTCTCCTTTGCATGCCATTTCGCAACACTAAGGGCTCCCAAAAAAATTAATTGGAACATGCTTCAATATATTTTGACGATTGCATTAGTTTGAAATCCCACAAAATGGAAGACCATTAAGTAGTGTTTTTATATTTATAATTTAAAATTAATGTAATTTTTAAAAATTTAATTGGAACATGCTTTAATATATTTTGACAATTGCATCAGTTTGAAATCACAAAAATGGAAGATAATAAAATAGTATTTTTATATTTATAATTTAAAACTAATACAATTTTCAAAAATTTAATTGGAACATGCTTCAATGACGATTGCAATAGTTTGAAATCACAAAATGGGAGACCATAAAATAGTGTTTTTATATTTATAATTTAAAACTATTGCAATTTTCAAAAAATTAATTGGGATGGGTTCCATATAAATTTTTAACCCTATCTATTTTCTCCTCCTAATTGTTTCGTCACGCTTACGTTTGGCTTAAATCAGCTTTCACACTTTTTAGTATTAGTTAGATAGAATAGTATATACTGGAAGTATTAGTAGAGGCCCTTTTCATTTATTTCCTTTTCCCATCAATTGTGCTTTAAAGGTTTCATCAAAATCCTAAGTGGTGCACTTTCATGTTTTAGTATGACCATAATCCCCTCTACCACAATTAGCTGCCCCGAAAAGGAAAAGAAGTTATAATTTCATATTGAACATTGACTAGTTTTTCCTTATCAGTTTGGCCTCTAGTAAGAATTGGCAGGCCAAGGATTTATGAGAAGGAGCCGAGTTTTTTTATTATAAATTCTATATAGAACTTTTTGTTTCCCACAGGAAGAACCGTTTAATGGGCTATTTTAAAAAATTTTAAATTTTATATATCAAATTTACATAAAATACCGGAGGCATCCCTTGCCCCCCTCTCGGTGGTAACTTACGTGACATCAACATCCTTGAATCAAACATAACTCGAGAAAAAAGATTTTCTCTTGGAAATGGTCTTAGTGGGAAAAAAAGCGGGGTTGGAAGTGATTAGAAAACTTGATTATTACTTTGCCTGCTACAAAGTCTCCAAAATGAGTTCTTACAAATTGTCATAATTAGAAAGGTGATATTTATAGAGGAATTTTGGTCTTCAAATTTTTTATGAAGATAATTAATTCCCAAAAGGTTAAGTAGGGGTAAAAAACATAGTGGATTGTCAACTCTTCTTTTTCCTCTATGCCACGTACGAAAGATTGTGATTGATGTTGTATATGCATGAAACCACTTTCCTACTTCCAATTATTAGGAAAATAGCTTTTTATATTATTTATTAGGAAATTTTATTTCTATTTACAATTAGTATATTTAACGTAGAAGCAAAGCAATGCATGAGAGCGTAGGCACAACAAATAATTAGTCCTAGTGACGACTGGATAGAGAAAGTGTTTCAGAAACAATTAGAATTGCATGACGTGTAAATGGATGAAGTGCATGTCAATATAAATAAATAATATTATAATGAAAATATAAATAAAATTATAAGGAAAAAAAAAAAAGCAACAGTGTCCTTTATATTCCTTTGTTGATAGAAACGACAATCCCGCTGACTAATTCAACGTCGGCCAGGTTATATTTTAGACAACATGAACTCTTAAAATCAGGAAAAAAATTATATATATATATATATATATAAATACATATGTATGTATGTATATGTATATGTATATGTATATATAAATGAAAAAAATAAAAAGGAATTGGTGGTAGCTTATGTAGGAATATTGACCTCCATATATAACTAGGTATATTGCTGGAGGAAAGAGAGAGTAACATGAATACGACGTGCATGATATTGTTATGTGTTTTATTTTCTTTTTCGTTTGATAACCAGTGACATTGTTATATGTGATGCCATTGTGCATATATATATATATATATATACATATATGAAATGGAAGTAGAGTCTCTAACGTTATTTATAAGAGTATTAAAGTAAGACATATTTTTTAACCACAAAAATACAATTTTATAAATTAAATTACAAAATTATTTCCTTTATTTTTATCACAAAATTTTATTTTTACAAGTGAAATGTGATCAATCACCCTTACCATTCTAAAATAGATGCTCTCTTCCCTACTTAAATAGTAATATGCATGAAGATGCTGCCATTTATGATTAGGTTAGGTTTGAAAAAACCAAAAGGTTAAATAGTGCCAATAAGTCCCCGGGTTTTATGGGTCTTTTTTCCTTTTCATTTATACCAACCTAAGATACCATGGAAAATGCTAGGGTATATTACACTTTGCCCACATGAGGTTTTTGACAATTTCAGAAAATCCCCTTAGGTTTTTGAAATTACATTATTTCCCAAAAAGTTGTATATCCATTTCACTTTATGCGCATATTTTTTGGAAGCAAAGTAAATTTCAGATTATTTGTCATAAATAGCTCAAAAATTACCAAAATACCCCTTAAATAGTATCTTTTGTATATATAATTTGTTAAAAAAATTTATAAATAAATATAACATACTTTTCTAAAAAAATATTGATATTTCTCTAATATAACCAAATATCAAGTTCTAAATACATATAATAAGGCAATATAGTGAGGGTAATATGGTCCTTATGCACCAAAGTCAAACTAGGAATATAATTAGGGGGGTAGTGTAATTTTCTATATCTCAGGGAGTAATTTGAAATAATCAGAAACCTCATAAGGGCAAAGTGTAATTTGCAAGTTTCCTTATTTAAAAGGTAGTTAAAATAAGTATTTTATTTATATATCCTAATTAAATATAATTTTTATAAATAAACAAAACTTTTTACATTTCCAATTAAGGGTATATTAGCAAAATAAGCAACAAATTAAATATTTCAACCATTGTAACTAATTTTTTCTTAGTCTGAATAAAAATTAAAATAAACTTATTAATTTGGAAGAGAAGAAGCAATAATTATTATTTAATTAATCGAATAATGTTTCCCCCCCCAAAAATAGAAGCCCTTATTCACGGATCCACTTTAGAAAGATAAACTTGGTAAAACATCATTGTCAACATTGCATCATCCTTATCTCTTATTCACGGATACAACTTTAAATAAATTTGATAAAAATATCACTGCCACTATTGCATCATAATTATATGTCATCCAAAATATATTTTTGAAGAATGAGATAAAAAAAAAAAAGTTAATTAACGTGTGATTAAATCTTTATTAGTTCTTTAATCTTTATTAGTAGTTAAGGAAGAGAGAATGAAAAATAAGAATTAGTTTCACTCCATAGTTCGTATAGTTAGTATAGAAAGAAAAACATTTTCAGCCTTCAATACATGACAAATGTTGTATATATATGAACAATTATATGAATATTTGTCACTTATCTAATTCCGCTAAATTCTATTGGATATATATGAACAATAATATAAATATTTGTCACTTATCTAACTCCGCTAAATTTTATTGTATATATATACATAATCATATAAATATTTGTCACTTATCTAACTTCGTTAAATATTGTTGTATCTGTATGAACAATCATATAAATTAGATGTAAAACTATCGGCATACTTTTCGATGAATGAAAAGTAAATTATAAGACTGTGGTGTTGTCGAGACACTTCAAAATTTAAAACTAACTTACAAAGAGAGAAAAAACAAAAACTCGAATGGAAAAAAGTAATCCGTTTGACTTTTGGTTTCACTTTAGTTTTGAAGAGAACATGTGTTGCACTTTATGATGGTGATCCCAATTTCCCAATCACAATGTTATATATTGAACAAAAAAAATAAATCGTTCCTTTTTTATTTTTTATAATCATGAAATTGTTTTTTTAATCAATCACAAGCTTTATGCAACGTGGGCCAATAGGCAAGAAACAAATTTCGAACATCTAAAATTATGTAGTATTTGATCTCCTTGAAATAAAGTCAAACCGTTAACTATTACATGATCATGAGATTATTTAATTATTTATATCTTAAGAAGATCTTAGTATGACTTTTTTCTAAATAAATTTCTTTGCCCGAGTATTTGCTAAAACGAATTTTAAAATTAAGTCAACCCATTTGTTGATCAATTTTTTTTTGGGTCCTTCAACCAGCCTTGCATAATTAAGTCTATAAAAATGATTGACATATATGTAAACTTTTTATTTCCTTTTAGCTAAATGAAGGACTTCTAATGTAGAAGAGAGACTTATTTTGTGTATCATTCGAGTGATAAATTAGTATTTCTTCCATCCCACAAAAATTATCTTGTAATTATAAGTCAAATTTTTAATAATTAAATCATTAAATGAGTT
>MKEJ01048704.1:0-16020 GCA_001753735.1 Embelia ribes | reverse complement strand
CTACTCGATGAAGCTACTAGTGCTTTAGATGCTCAATCCGAAAGAACAGTGCAAGAGGCTCTCGACCTAGCTTCAAATGGAAGGACAACTATCATAGTCGCTCATCGTCTCAGCACGATACGTAAAGCGGATAAAATAGTCGTCCTTCAATCAGGGGTCGTCATTGAATCAGGTAGCGGAGCCTTAACCATAAAAGCTCGCATTTTTACTATTCAAATATAAGGTCAATTGATTAATTTTGTTTTTTAACCAAAAGAAACTCAAAACTATACTGCCTTCAAAGCCAAAACTATTTAAACCTCCAGCTAGGAATCCCCATAATATCCAAACATTTGCTTTGAGCCACCAAAGGCATCTCTCTAATATTGTGATATACTTCTGAGAATCCTTGATCACCTATATTTGCCAAAGTATCTGCCACTGAATTTCTCTGTATGTAATTGTGGTTAAAGTTGTGCCACAATTATAGAGAAGAAAATTCAATAGCACATACTTTGGCAAATAAAGATGCCAAAACATCTACTACTGAATTTCCCTATCTATAATTAGCCTCAGCAAAATCAATAATCTTCTTCCAAAGAGACCATAAAGTCCAAGGAGAATCACTTTCCTTCAAAAACCATTGAACCAGTAACATAGAGTCGGTTTCTCTCGGTATTGACCAAATGTCCATTGATAAGCAATCAACAACCCAGTGTATAGAGCCGACATCTCGGCAAAGTTATTCGATCCTTGATTCAAAAACTCTGTAAAAGCTAAAAACACGCTTTCTGATTTGTCCGTCCACAGCCTGCAGCTCCAGGATTATGCTTTCAAGCACCATCTTTGTTTAATTTTAAGCCATGGTTAGACGTAGGCTGCCAATAGACTAAAACTAGTTTTTTCTCTTGAACAATCACTATAAGAGGCATTAACCTCTTAAAGATTTCCAAGAAGATTTAATTGATTAATTTTGTTTACAATATAGATTTTTACAACCTTACAGGTACTCACGACGAGCTAATACTAATGAACAACGGAAAAGGAGGGGCTTACGCAAACATGGTTCAACTACAACAATCATCGGCTCAAAACGAAGCCTCCACGAGCCAATATTTCCATGCCGAAAGTGGCAGGAGATCGATAACAATTGATCAGAGCCCCTGGATGACGCCATGTCATTCACGGTCGAGCTTTCGTAGCAACGCCAGCCCACTCTCGCCCTTCACCCCGGTGCTCTCCATCAGTGTACCAAACTCATTTCGCCGCCACGACGATTTTAGTGATGACGAGGACATAGAGGAGTCTTCCTACCCTGCACCCACGACGTGGCGCATGCTAAAGCTAAACGCCCCCGAATGGAAGAATGCATTGTTAGGGTGCCTAGGAGCAGCTGTTTTCGGGGCAATCGCTCCTATCAATGCTTATTGCTTAGGCTCGGTTGCATCGGTGTACTTCTCAAACAACAATTCCAAAATCAAGTCCAATACAAGAACATATACGTATGTTTTCTTAACCTTGGCAGTTTTATGCTTCGTCTCAAACATTTTCCAAAATTACAACTTTGGGATTATGGGCGAACGGTTAACCAAGCGAGTAAGGGAGAAACTTTTGGCTATTATGCTCACTTTCGAAATTGGGTGGTTTGATCAAGACGATAATACGAGTGCTGCTATTTGTGCGAGACTAGCCACTGAGGCTAATATGGTCCGATCACTCGTAGGAGACCGCACATCGCTGCTCATCCACGTCGGTGTTGGTGCCACGTTGGCATTTGTGATCGGCTTAGTCATCACGTGGAGGGTAGCCCTCGTGATGATAGCAATGCAACCGCTAATAATCGGTAGCTTATACTCGAGGAGCGTGCTAATGCGAAGCTTGTCAAAAAAAGCCCAGAAAAAGCAAAACGAGGGGAGCCAATTAGCGAGTGAGGCAGTGGTTAATCACCGGACAATTAGTGCATTTTCATCGGAAAATAGAATATTATCGCTTTTTGCTTTAGCCATGGAAGGGCCGAAGAGACAGAGTGTTAGGCTATCGTGGTACTCGGGTCTCGGACTATTCGCTTCGCAATTTTTAACAACAGCCACGATAGCGATGACATATTGGTACGGGGGTAGGCTCATGAATAAAGGGCAAGTGAAATCGGAGAATCTTTTCCAAGTCTTTTTTATTTTAATGAGCACGGGGAAAAATATAGCGGACGCAGGGAGCACGACCTCCGACCTGGCAAAGGGTGCGAGCGCAGTTAGGTCCGTTTTCGCTACTCTCGACAGGAAAACCGAAATTGAGCCTAACAATCCAGAAGGGTTCGAAATTGAAAAATCAATGAAAGGTTCGATAGAGCTCAAGAACATTTTTTTCGCCTACCCTACGAGGCCAGACCAAGTGATTTTCCAGGGCTTGAACCTTATGATCGAAGCAGGTAAGACGGTGGCCCTAGTGGGCCAGAGCGGGTCGGGTAAATCGACAGTGATCGGGTTAGTTGAGAGGTTCTATGACCCAATCAAAGGGTCAGTGTTGATCGATGGGCAAGATATAAGGAGATATAAATTGAGGAATTTGAGGTCACATATAGCATTAGTGAGCCAAGAGCCAACTCTTTTTGGTGGAACAATTTATGAAAATATAATTTATGGGAAAGAAGGTGCCACAGAAAGTGAAGTAAGAGATGCAGCAACTCTTGCCAATGCTCATGAGTTCATAAGGTACACAATTCCCAAAAAAATAAAATTTATCAACAAAAAAGAAAAAGGTCATAAGAAAATTTTCATATTTTTTAACATTGCTCAAGTAGTAGTGTTCCGGTATAAAATTGATATTTTTAGTTTTCAGGGTAGTATCTTTTAGCGATATGAATTCCGCCTCACTGATAAAATTCTGGTTTCGCCCTTGTTTGATCCAGCTCAATGAAGGATGGATACGATACGTATTGCGGAGAGAGGGGAGTTCAACTCTCGGGAGGGCAAAAGCAAAGGATAGCACTAGCTCGTGCGATACTAAAGAGCCCGGCCATACTTCTCCTGGACGAAGCGACCAGTGCCCTCGACAGTGTCTCGGAAAATCTCATCCAAGAAGCCTTGGAGAAAATGATGGTGGGCCGGACCTGCGTGGTCGTAGCCCATCGGCTATCCACAATTAAAAAAGCGGATACAATAGTGGTGATAAAAAACGGAACAGTCCTGGAGCAAGGGTCTCACTCCGATTTGCTTGGCACGGGCGGATCGTACTACTCCCTTGTAAAGCTCCAAAATGGTCAATCCCCCTATAGGTGATTTAAACAAATAGAAAATTTTCTTTAGATATTTACGATATGTTTTTAAGTATTAATATTTTGTTATCCCCCTGCAAGTGATGAAAAGAACAGAAATATTAATAAAATTTGTCTTGAGTTGTGTTAAATTTGGAATATGAATTTAGGTTTAAATCTTCAATTTGTGAAGTCAAATTAATGTTCAAGTAAGTGAGTTGCCAAAGTTGCCTTATCATGAAATTTTTTTAATTGGATGATTAAATTAAATGTGCATTGACACATGAAAATGTTCACATTAACCAAACTAGTTAGATCAAATTAGATGTAAGAAATACCAAATCTTCTATAATACTACTTAAATTATTGTCATTAATCGTTTGCTCAGTTTTCGCACAAACCTCGGGCCTAAGTATACATACTCAAGTCTGTGCATCGATCATCACTACCGACTCTACAAGTAGTAGTTTGCAAATCGAAGTGTAAAAAAAAATAATAATTTGGCGTACGATACATTTATCGAGTTGTAGAGTCTCAAAGAAGGATTAGAAATACAATTACAATTAAAGAAAAAGATATATTAGAGAAAATTTATATTAGTGACGTAAATCTAAATAAATAAATAAGTGAAATAACCAAAATACCTCCCCAAAAAAATTGATTCATGTCAATAATAGATGGCATAAAGTTGGTTCAATGGTGCAAAATCAAGTAATTATCTAATAAAAGGGATTGCTAAAACTACCTGAGATACGTAACTTCTTTTTTAAGGTAAAATTATTCAATCTGTAACTATATGCCCAAAATAAATATATAAATTAGATATATAGTTTAATATAATAATAAATGATATAGATGGGAAATACCCACAGATCATTAAAGGGGAGAGCGAATATTATCGATCTTTAGCTTTAAAAAAAAATTTAAAAAAATTTAGCCTAGATATTTAGTTACCAAATTTGTCACAATATATTAGGGTTTTTCGTCTCGTCAAGAATTGAAAGAAAATGTACTAAGCTCGGCGGTTTTCGCGGATCTGCTTGTTGTCTAATCTAATTTAATATCTAATACTATAAATAAAAATTATATATTCAATTAAGCTAATGTGATGTTTTGTTTTATTTCGTGATGGTGAACTTAAAACAAGATACCATATGGCAAACAAGTGTTGTCATATTTTAATCACGTAATGATAAGATTTGAACTCACGGCTTCTATACTTTTCTTGAAAAAAACATAAAAAACAAGATGCCTGATTAGAGATGCAAAAGAGATGCAAGGAAACTAAAATTCATTAAGAAAAAAACATTAACATTAGAGCTGCAGAAGAACGGAAATTTTCTACATATAATTTTTACATAGAAACGGCATATGATATAAATCAATAATAACTGATATTTTATATTCGAACCAAAATTTTCATTTTTCAAAAATGACACTATCAAATAATCCAATCACACATAAGTTTAAGAACGAAGTATAACCGTTTCAACTAAAAAGCCGATTACAAAAGCTAAGCTGCCGAAGACAGGCGGAATTTTCTAAATAAACTATTTAGATAGAAACAGTATTAGATACAAAATGATACTACTAACCGAAATTTCATTGTAGAATCAAATTTTTTCTATCATTAGAAATGAATTTTTGGAAAATGACACAGTTACAAACAAATAAAAAGCCGATTACAAAGCAGATATACAATGAATAACAAAATTAATGCACATAAAATAATACTCTTACTTTTAAAGCCGCTGGCATTTCGGAGCTATATTATTTCATTTAAAATTACTGTAAATCATGTATTATAAGACAAAGGTAGCCTTCTAAAATTAATATACCTACATTTTAAATTCTCTAAAAACTATAACAATTTAAAAAATATATTCGTAAACGGATTTGTTACCTGTTTATCTTAATAGGTGATATATCCAGGACTAAGATGAGGCTTTTTGTGAAAAACTTTAAACAATTTATTAAAAAATATTAGTTAGGGAATGCAGATATTAACGAATCATTTGTAAGAGCATAATTCAACTAGCTAGTGAACAAAAATTATATGTTACTCTATACGTAGGTATATGATCATATAACAAAAAATTATTTGGATTGAACCTGCAGGCCGAAAGAAATAGAAAACAGAAGCTATCTATCTATCTATCTATCTATCTATATATATATATATATATATATATATATTATACAAATGAACTTTTTACCGGTAGTATTGAATTGAGAATGGAAATGAGAGGTAAAGGTGGACCCCAAGTGATACAAAAGTACAAACATACTATAATATAATATTGGACGAGTAAATGATTTTCGATCGGAATGAATGGCATCGAAAAATTCAAGTTAACGAAAACTTTTTGCATGTAAAAATAAATTTAAAAATATTTACCTTGTCATATGATTGGCTGTTGAAAATAGTTTACATATAAGAATCTAAAATGCTATAGAGAAGTTCAAAAATTATGGTCCCATTGCTTTGAAAAGATCAACTGAAAAGCATTAGAAGCTCTTTCCACAATGCAAGACCCTAGTCAACATTACACTTAGAAAAAACCAAAGGCCCAAGCTTACTAATAAGTGATTTATTATCATCTCATCTAAAAACATAATTTTTAAATAAGATAGTTGCACATCAACAACATGATATCAAAACAAATAGAGGTCGGGTTCAAATCTTACCACTCGATGATTAAAAACATGAGTGCTCTTGTTTACCTATCAGAGTATGCGACCAATGAGGTGGTGTTGAATATGAGATAAAATGTCAATTTCTAATGACACATCATTTAACAATATCTTTCCTCTGACATGGAGGAAAGGAGCTAAAATTAATGCAAAAGAGAAAAAGGAAAAACATTTTATAAACAAACTGAAATAGCATGAGAAAAAAAAGAATGCAAATGAGGAAGCATACACTTACAAATGAGATAGGCCGGCAAATGTATGCAGGGCTTGGTCACCTGCAGCCTTCAATATTAAAAAGGAAAATGTCAAGTCATTGATAATCAAATATTGGACTATCCCGTGCACAAGCCTCGAGTGTTGCCAGATCTAGAAAGGATATTATGTATGCAACCCAAATCTTGTTTCCAGAGACGTTTCCACATTGAGAACCTGTAATCACCAGGTCATAATGGAAGCGTGCATGTCCCTAATTTATAAAAATATTCAAATTAGGGTTTTAAACACCATCAATATCCATTACAAGAAACACTGAATATTGAGTACTTATGATACTCTTATGTCATGTACGTAACAAGCTAGCTCTTAGAAGGGGCAAAAAAAGGAGGAATGCAGTATGCAATAGAAAATGTAAGGTGAACTGCTAAATCAAATAATGATAACATACAAAAGAAGGGGGGAGGAATGCAGTTACGATATTCCGATGCAACACACAACATGGCCTTCATTAAGGGCATCTCTGTAATACTAAACTAAAATCAAATTTGGAAGTAAAAGAATTACCAGAAAATGAGGCCAGTTTAAGTAAAATATGCTTCAAAACAGCACAGGCGATGACCAAAATGTCCTCCAGATGGTCATTGGAATTCTGATTTTTTTTTTACCTGAGGGAAGATTATAGAACCAACAACCAAATTGAAAAGTTAAAGGGGCCAAACTAGTAAAAAGAAAAATCAGGAGCTAACATCAAACTAAGCATAGAAGTATAGGGATGAAAATTTGCAATTCCCTCTTAGTCAACCCATGAAAAATTTACAGGAGATGCAAACATATATTAGAAGACAACAGTTGAGAATTAGTACACCTATGCAGCCCACCTTTGCTAACATCCAATGGAGGATTAAAAACACCAAAGCATAAAAAAGAAATCCCAACGTAAACATTAAATACATAGCTGTCACTTACTGGTAGTTAAGTAACATCTTACAAAAGAAACAAAATATTTGGTTTAAACTATTAAATCTACTGTAAGATTCAAACGTATGCTGCCAACCTGAGTTTTCAATATTCTGAGTGGAACTTAAGGCCTGCTACCTTGAAACGTCCTTATGCATGAGTACGTATAAGTAAGGATATAAACAAACTTTAATTTCACATTGCGCTCTTAGTACATCCATCTCTCCATAAAAAGTGTTTCAGGTACCCTACAGAGTTAAAAGTGTTTTGTGTGTTCGGGTATGGGGACCAAAGGGGGCGTATTTAGGTATGCCGATAATATTGACAAGATACTGCTGCTGTTCGGAACCCTAGGAAGCATCGGGGACGGGTTGATGATTCCACTAACCCAGATACTCATGAGCGGTTTGATAAATGAATTTAATGCAGATACGCTATCCCAACCTGGAGATATCGGTCGGATAGGAAACCAGGTATCAATATAGGCATCTCTTTGTCTTTGTTGCAACTTTTAGGCGTGTAAGGTGCAGTGAATTTGACTGCTCAGCTTACAGGCTGCGTTTTTTCTGCTTTTCTGTTCTAAAACACAGTTATTTTCTCAGTTTGAAAAACAAAAACCTTTTAGTTAAAAGCTGCTACCAAACAAGCATGGAATAAGCAATGGCCATAACGGGACATGAAAAGCATCGTACTTATATGCATGTTGGTACGCTTGTTATGTAACTAAGAAGAAATTGGCATGAAAACGAGTTTGCGCTTATAACCTTTTTACCTGTATTACATTCTTCATGCGAAGTTGACTCGGATCTGCTTTCTGCAGTTTGCACTCAAGTTGTTGTACATTGCTATTGGAGTTGGAATCGCCGGGTTTGTTGGTACGCACGAAGCTAACTTGGTAGTTCTGATATTATAGCATTATCATTGTCAAATCACCATTAGTCCTAAAAAGGTTGATATGTAAGGAGAAGTACATGAAATGTGAGTACCATATCTACTATTACACATACGCACACAAATAATTTGTGACAGGTACCTAGAGAAACAACCAATAGAATTAACAAGGTTTAGCAACAAGAGAACTTGTATTTAGCAACAAGAGAACTTGTAATCTATATAGTAAAAACTGAAATAATCATCAGGAAGTGAACAATTATCAAAGTCTTAACACCAATCAGTACAAATTGGTAAGAATTGTTAGTGACCAACCTGATCTAACTGAAAAAAGTATCTCAGATAATATATTGATACTAGCCTTTTAACGTATATACGTTCTTATTTTGCAGAAGGGGTATGTTGGACGAGGACAGCAGAGCGACAAGCATCCCGTATGAGGATGCAATACTTGAAATCAGTTCTAAGACAAGAAGTTGCTTTCTTCGACATCCAATCTGCTTCATCCTCCACATTCCAAGTCATATCTGGCATCACCGCAGATGCCGAGACAATCCAAGATGTTATATCAGAAAAGGTCATTAAAACTTTACGTACTTTTTTCTGTGCGCTAAATATATGTTTGTTCTCAAACCTCTGAGACCAGTCCGATTTTGTACTCCAAACACTAACCCCAAAGTGAAACTAACCCCATTTTTTTTTCAACAAAAGTTTGTTGAGAAACTAACAGCATGTTTTTTTTTTCTCGTGCATAGATGCCACAATTTGTGGCTAACACTTCAACTTACATCGCCTGCTTCATAGTGGCCTTCGCACTATCATGGAGACTGGCTTTGTTCACTTTTCCATTGATCTTCCTCTTTCTCGTACCTATGATGGGGTTGGGCAAGCTAATGATGGGAGTCGGTTTAAAAATGAAAGATGCTTATGGAGTAGCTGGTGAGATTGCAGAACAAGCAATCTCCTCCATACGTACGGTGTACTCATTCGTGGGGGAGCGCCAAACACTTGTTCGGTTCAATCAAGAACTCGATAAATATCTAGAGTTGGGAATAAAGCAAGGCATGACAAAGGGCTTGCTGATAGGGTGCACGGGAATCCTATATGTACAATTTGGCTTCCAATCTTGGATAGGGAGCATTCTCGTCACAGGAAAAGGAGAAAATGGCGGAAATGTTGTTATAGCTGGATTGACTGTCATCATAGGAGGAATGTAAGTCATTTTACCTCAAATTTCATACCTATATGTGGAAACCTTTTAATTTCAAAATTTCAGCAACATTGGAGATAATAATTGGAAATAAAAGGACTTCATGACACAAGCAGCATAACATTGACTTGGTCGAATTACGTGACTCCAGGTTCGAACACTAAGACTGAGAAAGAGATTAACAACAAATGCAACAAACTCATGAGTGAATATAAGTATAAACCGCCATCGAATTATAATCATGTTATAGAACAAGAAAATAGTATATCTAGCTAATCAGAGATCAAGTTTTTTATGCACCTTTCAAAAGATTCATCAATGATCTAAGTATCCTGTTTCCAAAATTTTTAGGCATTTGATGACTGCCCTCTCTAGCATTTCATTCTTTATAGAGGCAAAAGCAGCAGCCACCAGGATTTATGAGATGATTGCTCGAGTTCCATTGATTGATTTCGAAGATGAGAATGGTGAAACTTTGGCAAAAGTAAGAGGTGATATCGAGTTTAAAAACATTGATTTTTGTTACCCTTCTCGTCCCGATATCCAAATCCTTAACGGATTTAGCCTCATAGTTAAAGCTGGTGAGACAGTTGGCCTTGTCGGGCCAAGCGGTTCGGGCAAATCGACAATTGTATCTCTCCTTGAACGATTCTATGATCCGATCAAAGGAGATATTTTAATCGATGAACGAAACATAAAGACACTTCAGCTAAGATGGTTGAGATCTCAAATGGGCCTTGTCAGTCAAGAACCGATCCTATTCGCTACATCCATAAAGGAAAATATATTACTTGGCAAGGAAGAAGCAACCATGGATCATGTTGTAGCTGCTGCAAAGGCCTCGAATGCTCACAACTTCATTACTGAATTGCCCAATGGTTATGATACCGACGTAAGTCACACTGTCGTTGTAAATTGTGATATTTTCTAAAACGTTAAGTTGTTACAGGCCATATTGTCTTAAAAATCTTCAACACACCACCTGAATTGTAGCATATTTTGAGAACCAAACAAGTAAATAATATATTTTCATTGGATGGTTGTGAACATTGACTCCAGTTCTATGTGTAGACTACCTTCTCAACTAAAAACTTACAACGTTATACAGGCAATATCATACACATTTTTTTCAACAGCTGCATTTCTACAGATACAGTTTTTATTTCCAAACCCCCTTACGCTAGTTTTCTTGCCTAGCTATAAAATGATTTTTTGTCACAAATATTTTAGGTAGGGCAATTTGGTTCTCAGTTATCTGGTGGTCAAAGGCAAAGGATTGCCATAGCAAGGGCTCTGCTCAGAGATCCAAAGATTTTCCTACTCGATGAAGCTACTAGTGCTCTGGATGCAGAGTCCGAAAAAATAGTGCAAGAAGCCCTTGACCGAGCTTCAACAGGGAGAACCACAATCATAATTGCCCATCGCCTTACGCAGATACAAAAGGCCGATAAAATTGTAGTACTTCAGTCGGGGGTTGTACTCGAATTGGGGTCTCACGATGAGCTTATGCAAAACAAAAATGGTCAAGGGGCCTATTTCAAAATGGTTCAACTGCAACAATCTGCCACAAAGAACGATACAACCGATAATTTTTACAGTCCATCGCATGTTTTAAGTCACCGTAGAATCAGAAGTTTCCCAACATCACGCACCGAGAGGCTAAGATTGCAAGGTAGCCCACCCTATGGACACGATTCATATGCAAACCATATATTGACTTCCAAAACACAAAGTGAAGTAGTTAATAACTCTGGAGACAACTTGAAAACGAAATCTGCCGATTCTGCTGCTCAGTGGCGTCTCTTGAAAATGAATACGCCCGAATGGAAGAAAGCGCTACTTGGGTGTATTGGCGCCATTGGCGTCGGTGCTACTCAGCCCACTAATTCGTATCTAATGGGTCTACTCATATCAGTATATTGGCAGACTGATGAAGGAAAGATAAGGTCTGAGACCCGTACATATGCGCTTCTATATGTGAGCTTGGGCATTCTTAGCGTCATCACGAATGTCCTCCAACATTACAATTTTGCAGTGATGGGGGAACGGGTGACTAAAAGGGTTCGAGAGAAGATGCTACAAAAGCTACTCACTTTTGAGGTGGGTTGGTTCGATCGAGACGAAAACACGAGCGCCGCAATTTCTGCAAGGCTAGTCTCCGAAGCAAACATGGTCAAATCCCTCATTAGTGATCGTATTTCAATGTTAGTACATGTCTTCACCAATGCTTTGATATCTTACACAGTTTCGCTAATAGTCGCATGGAGATTAGCCATTGTCATGATAGCAATGCAGCCATTACTCATTGCTTGCTTCTACTCGAAGACGATTTTGCTACAGAAAATGTCGGAGAAAGCCAAGAAAATGCAGTGCAAAGCAAGCCAGCTGGCAAGTGAAGCAACGACCAACCACAGGACTGTAACGGCATTTTCATCCCAAGGAAGGATGATGAATCTCTATATGCTATCGTTGGAACATCCCAGGAAACAAAATGATGTCCAGTCATGGTTCTCAGGTCTTGTATTGTCCACCTCACTTTTCCTAACTTCAGCTTCCGTGACTATGACATTCTGGTATGGGTTTAGGCTAGTCGACAGAGGCTTAATAAAACCAAAACCACTTTTTCAAGCTTTCTTTCTATTGATGAGCACGAGTAAGAGCATAGCCGATGCAGGGAGTATGACATCTGATTTATCGAAGGGTGTCGGTGCCATAGTTTCGCTATTTGCATTGCTAGATAGGAAGAGTGAAATAGAGCCAAATGATCCAGAAGGGATCAAGGCCAAGGTGGCACTTAAGGGTGAAATAGAGCTGACAAATGTGTCCTTTTTTTATCCATCAAGGCCAGATCAAATGATCCTAAAGGGTCTGAGTCTTAAAATTAATTCTGGGAGAACATTTGCTCTTGTGGGAAAGAGTGGTTCAGGAAAATCAACAATAATTGGATTGATTGAAAGGTTCTATGATCCATTGAAGGGATCAATATTCATAGATGGCCAAGATATCAAGTCTTATAACTTAAGAAGTTTAAGGTCACATATTGCATTGGTTAGTCAAGAACCAACCGTCTTTGCCGGAACTCTTCGGCAGAATATCCTTTACGGGAAAGAAGATGCAACAGACTCCGAAATAACCAAGGCAGCAACTCTTGCCAACGCCCATGAATTTATAAGGTATATGCTCATACTAGTTGCACTTGGTTAAAAACTTACTCTTAAGTGCCTGTCTGGTATTTGTTTTCACTTTCCATGTATTCATCTCCCAAATGTTGAACACCACAGGATGGTATGGCGTCTTTGTCGTCTGCTTCAATTTTTATTTTGTCACAAAAAATAAAAAACTTGAAAAAAGTGAACTCTGAAAAGTAGTCTCCAATTACTTGTCTGAGAAAAAAATCACTGCCGCATGCGCAAAAAGTCCTAATGGTAATAGTTGTCTAGGTTCTTTTCTATTTTGCTTTCACCAACAAAAACTTGAAAATTAAAACGAACATCGAAAATGAAAACTGAAATTGGCAACATTACCAGATGCCTTAACTAACATTTCAAAGAAAAAAGAAGAAATTTCTTTGACTTCAATTTCTTGAGTCCTAGCGGTGTGATGCAGTTCTATGAAAGATGGATACGAAACGTACTGTGGAGAGAGGGGCGTCCAACTCTCAGGGGGACAGAAGCAGCGTATCGCGCTCACCCGAGCAATACTGAAAAACCCAACTATCCTTCTCTTGGATGAGGCGACAAGTGCCCTTGACAGTGTATCGGAGAATCTGGTACAAGAAGCTCTGGAGAAGATGATGGTTGGAAGAACTTGCGTAGTTATAGCTCACCACTTATCTACAATACAGAAATCGGATAAAATAATCGTAATCAAGGGCGGAAAAGTAGCGGAACAAGGATCACACTCCGATCTTCTTGCTGCGGGACAAGGTGGCGCTTACTATTCCTTAATCAAGCTACAAAACCACCACAACCAATAACCCAACATAAGATTTAGTCTTCATTAATGTTAGAGATTTTAGCATAATTTTTCGGCTAGTGCAGTGGAAAGATTACGTGGTCTTTCTGTTATCAAGTGTTTATATGCAAGGGAAACTAAAAGATGAAAATGGCATGTGAAAAATATTTCTTATATCGAAGGATCAGCTATTCATATATATAGTTATTAAGACATTATACTCACTTGAAAAGAACAGGAAAGAGGTACATGAAACTTCGGCAGTGACGTTTTGTTAACCGAGTAAAATTGTAGCGCAATAGTTCTCTGCCACACTGTCTGGTGTGTGAAATCTTATGCAGATTTTCAGTTTTTCCTTTTAGGCTCCTCATACTTTGGAATAGTCTCGTGACTACGACTCTAATCTTTTGTCCAATAGGCAGATGACAATCCAGAAGTAATGACGGGATACAATGTAGTAAAAGAGTCCTATATCGGCAATTATGGTGGTAGATGGCATTCCGTAATCTAAGACCTGTTTGCATGAACATATTTTTGCATGGACTATAGATTAAAACTAGACTAAAAATCAATTGGAGTTTTTGCTTGCAAACCCAAAACATTTTATTATTCATATATGGGCTTATAGATAAAAAGTTGCTAGTGTTGATTGGAGTTTATTAAAGAAAACATAGGGAAATTAGCAAAATTACCCAAGTATGATTTTCACCCCACTCTGCATACATGCACTTTGTTAAATAACTTTCTTTTTTCATTTTTTTCCCCATCATTTGTCTTGCCTGTATGTCAGATCATTTTAGATGCAGCAAATGGACCCAAAAACATGAGCTTCACTATACCTGGTCATAAATACAACTCATGGCACCAACATCTATGTATGTGGCCAAAAATACAAATTTTTACGTTGTCAGTAATATCTTTCGTCCTTTTATAGGTTATATATAGTTTTCCTATACACATTGTATTTTTACAAACATCAAGAAGAAAATGCTTGCGCAAAAGATTATAATAACAATGAAAAAAGAGGAAACTGTCACCTCTGATTGGCATCTACGTAGCCGATCGCCTATAGTATCTTATTACCAAATGAAACACTTTATCAGCTGATTCAAATATATATATAAAATCGGCGTATAAATAACCATTGTGGCCTTCAAATGGTTAGTGATACAAGTGTGTTTTTTTAATGACAAATTTGATTCTGCCTTTTGAAAAGTTCAGGGGCCAAAACTAGTAAAATTTAAAAATTAGGGACCAGCATCGATTAATCGTAAAACTATAGGGATGAATACTGTAATTAACCTTGTAAACATCGAGATGCAAACATAATATGATATCACAAGCCTAATACTTTAAAGCACAGAACCAACCTAAACGTTAAAAACATAAGCTGTCACTAAAAGCAGGTCCAAAAGGATAAAAGCAATGGCTTAAATTGTTAAAAAACAACACTCGCTTATTGATATGCTATCAGTTGGGTGTTGAAAAAATTATTGTTGAAACAGACTGGTCTTTACTGGTGAATTGGTTTCATAATTTGCATGGTATTCCTTGGGCTCTTAGTGATGATGTTTGGAAGCAGATTCAAGTTTTATTCGAATATCTTGGTGTTAGAATTCAACAAGTATATAGGGAATTAGGCAATGTTGTCGCTGGTGCTCACGGATTCTCAGAGGTGTTTTTTTCACATAGAGAGTTGCCATTAGAAGGTGGAAAGTTTTGGTGTGCTTTAGGAATTCCTACTTGGAGACATCCAACGTAGGGATTTTTTGTATTTTCTTTATTTCTCTTTGGATGATAGTTTTGTAAGATGCTCCAGAGGCTTTCCTCTAGTTTGGTGGTAATATAATCCCTTTTTTTTGCTAAAAAAAAAACAAAAATAATCAATTAATAGATTCTAACAGTATACGACAAGGCACCCACGACACAAATTCGAACATAGTTTGGAAAATCATGTGTGGAACGGCAACCAAGCTGTATCCCTTAACTCTTTCTTATACACTGCAAATATACTAAGTGACATTATATAGCCAAGTTCCACCTAGTAATACCAAATCTGATATTGAGATATGGTTTGAGTATTATGTAGAAGTTTATTGAGATATGATTTGGGTATTATATAGAAGTTTAAGGGAATAATTTTTAACTATGTAAATTTTTTTAGAAGCCCTTCACTCTTGCATAAAGCAACATATATATGTATGGGGAATTCCATTTCACATGTAGGAGGACCGGAGGCGTCGTAAAGATGCACTCCCTCCATCCTATTTTATCATTTTATTTCCTCTTATTACATGTAAATTTCCTTATTTAAAGGATAGTTAAAATAAATATTTTATTTATATATTCTCATTGAATGTACTTTTTTGTAAATAAATAAAATTTTTCACATTTTCAATAAAAGGTATCTTAATAAGATAAAGCTAAAACTAAATGTTCCAACCACTTGATTAATTTTTTTTGAATTTAGGTAAAAATTCAAATAAACCTATTAATTTGGAACAGACGGAATAATAAATGAAGATGTAATTTATGGACTGACTTAACAATTTTGATTTCTGTGTTCTGACTTTTCATACTCTCTTGAAAATTTTCGTGCAAGTTCAACTCACAAAAAAATTGTATACATTTACTATTTCCTCAGTTCTTTTTTAATTATTATTTTATATTACATGTTTTCCAATTCTATGCACTTTTCATAATGTCTTACTTAAATATGATTGTTCTATTTTATTTTAATATGTTATGCTAATTTTTTTCTTATCCTAAGATGAGGAAGGCACTTAGTTTATCCCCTAATGAATAATTAATTGAACAAAATTGTAAAATCTGAACCAAAATTGATTAATTATTAATTATAAAAATTTTA